>DWEI01002504.1:0-14246 GCA_018245875.1 Mysoria ambigua | reverse complement strand
ATTTACGTTCAACATCAAACAGAATTGATACTTAACAAAAACATTCGAATAGTCGTGGAACATCATACTCGAGTAGGACTAAGACACCGTCTAGAGAAAGCATAATGATATACAACGCCGCAACAATATTTTTAAGATAATAAACAAACGAAATATTGTTTGAAGTTTCAGTTTTGTACAACATTTTTCATTTTTGTTCGTCCTTTAGTTTTCTAAGACTCATTCGGTCAATTCATTCACGCTTCAATTCACAAACGTCAAGTTTGCATTGTATTCAGTTTATACATATTTATCGACACCGTCTGAGCCCTGGGTCTTTGTACAGTACTTATAAGACTTCAAAGTCCTTTACAAAGCTACACAAAAGAAATGCGTCCGTCAATGTAGTTTTGAATACCGTATAATTTTTAAACGACTTCGTAGAAATACCTCACTAATTGCTTAATTGTTTGATTTGTTTCATCAATTCACACACAGCTACATGCTCCCAAATAAGCTCGTGAACACATTTAGTATTCGCAAATAGAATTAATTTTAAAATCGGTAATCACTAGAAAATCGAAAACAAAGAAAATTCCAAATTTCACACTCCCACTCGCCATTTGCTTAAGACCAAAATTCAACTGGAAATAGAATCGTGCAATTTTAATAGCGAGCGGTGCACGCGTAACGCTGAATCAGCGCAAGAACTTTCCAGAACACGCCCCGCGCCGCCGTAGTTACGAGGGGACGGGGAACGTCCCGCTGTGGTTCACAAAGAGTTTAATTAACACGCACATTCGGGATCGCCGTCGCGCCGCTCAATCGGCCAACATTGTTCCGCGCCCGCCTTTCGTTCTTGTGGTGAAATTTTAACGCGCCATATAACTACTAAACGTTCCACGCTGTCCGTAAGATTTACCCGTAAGAACTAGCCGTGGGCTACTACGTTTTTGGCAGCATTCTCTTACAAATACCTTCCGGCTATATATATAAATCAATAAAATTGAAATATATATGAATCAATGGGGAATTTTCTATTAGAAATAGCCAAGTCCGGCCATTTTGTAAAACAATGAATACATAAAGAAAGTAAAACGTTCGCTAATATATTGAACAAATTACATCATATTATTCAATTAACAAACAAAAAATTACATTACTTAAAATAATAAAGTTACTACTTTCTGGAAAATCTCCGAATATCTTCTCATAATAACTTTGCTATTTGTCAATATCAATTTAATGAGGGTTTAGCACTGCGGGACTGTCCTAAATTATTTCTTTTATTCCTTCACATCACTCTGATAGTCCAACTTTGAGGTCGTTACGTCCAGAAGTCAAAAATAATGTTCCTCGATCTGACAAAGAGTCCGACAAAGTGACATTTTAAAAATGATACGGGATATCAGGGGAATCAGGATAAGCCTTCGAAACCAACTTACTAAGAAGATGAGACGGAATGAAGGAAGCCCAGCAGCTGTGTAAGGATACAAACATTATCTTAGGGTACTCTTTGCACCGCAAGAAACCTCGCGTCATGATATATCAATGACAACAATACTTTAACAACTTAATAAAATAACTGCCCACAGAAGAACACAGCTATTTCGGTACCGTTCGTTCTTTGGGGAATTACCTAATATAGTTACATCAGCTTTACGCTTTTGTTCAACTGGAAATTCATAAAACATACCTTTAAGAGCGGCCTAAATCCGAATGGACGGGCAGCCCGCGTGCAGTTGAATAATTTATCCCGCCAAAGAACGTAAATGCGGAAAACGGAACGAGTCCTGAGTGAGATGAAGTGACTACCGAACGAGATCTGATTTCAAAGTAAATGCCAAGCTCTAAGTACATTGACTGTACTTAGAGCTTGATACGTCGACATCATGATATGACGTATCAAGCCGGTAATGTATGGTACACTGTCGCGAATCAACAGTTACGTTTGCGTCCCACTATGGAATATGCGCCAGACTATTGCTGCTGTCGGTGCGGGCAGAAATCCAGACCGCGAGTCACTATAAGATGTTCTTAGAACAACCCCATAGTGCCCAACCCTTGGACACGACGATCCGCGTAATTAAAAGGGTGTTACTGCAACAGATTGTATGTATTGTTATTTATAATCATCGAATTACACTTAGAATTAGACGCTTATTTCCATGAAAGGTCTTTTAAACTATTGAATTCCGTGTTGAAAAAAAGGAACGCAAGAAATAAAAAAATAAATCAGTTTTTTGTACATCTGTGCAGAGATTCCTTGTTTGATTTCCTTACAGGACATGGGTATCCTTTGTTTTGTCCGAATTAAAGATGATGATTATTATTATTTTATAATCTAATAATGACTGCCTCGTTGGTTGTGTTGGTTGCAGGTGCGACTGTCGATCGAGAGGTCCCGGGTTTGAATCCCGGTTCGGACACTACAAAAAAAATTTTAATTTAGATTTTCTAGTAATGGTTCGGAGTCTGGATATGTGCCCGATGCATGGCAATAGGCTCATCACTTATTCCATAGTGGGACGTAAACGTAAACTGGTGAATCGTGGGAATGTTCTGCATTTCTTTGCCTACCCCTACGGGGATTACAGGCGTGAAGTTACGTTATTATGTTATAATGATAACGGTTAAAACCGCACTCCGTCAAGCTGGGCAAATCGTAGCTAGATCTCACAAAAATTTCCGATCACGACTTTTCCTGAATGTACGTACGATATGATACCCAAATCTGATACCATTGTGCAAACTCGAACAAACTTTGAGATTGGGGCTCAAAGAGAATACTCAGGTCAACAAACATTAATTGAATATACACAGTTTTCAATTCAATGTCTGTTTGAGCCAGTTTGAAACTAAGTTACGCCCGACTTTATACATAAAGCGTGACGTCTATCTGTCTAAAATTTAATATATAGCATTTAAATAAAAGCCTAAAAACGATGCTCTGATACAATGTTGACTTAAACTGTACTTAACTTGATTTAACTGATATACAAGGTATGAAAATAATTGATTTTCGCTAATTAAGAAAGATTAGCCAATAATGACTATCAGCTATCACCCACCACTCGAACACAATTACGTTAAGTCACGCCTGTAATCCCCGAAGGGATAAGCAGAGGAATTCAGACCACTCCCACGTTTCACCGGTTACGTTAACGTCCCACTATGTAATAGATGGTGAAGCCTATTGCCATGCATCGGGCACATATTCAGACTCCGAACCACTACCAGAATTCTTAGTTTAGATTTTCTAGTAGAAAATTTTCTAAATGTAAATTTTTGTAGCGTTCGACCCGGGAATCGAACCCGGGACCTTCTGATTGGCAGTCGCACTTGCAACCAACACGACCAACGAGGCAGTGGAACGCAATTGTATAAATAAATTAGTTAATGTTACTCAATTCGGACAACATGTGTAAAAAAATAACATCACGCTTCTAATTCCCAAAGGGTTAGGTGGAGCAGTAGATTTTATATTCACGCGTTTCATTAGGTACGTTTACGTCCCATATGGGAATAGAGATGAGCCTATTAGCATACATGGGTCACTAATACTGAGAAACTCTAAGTTTTAGTTAGAAATCACAAATTTAAAATAACCTATTAGTATCCGACCCCATTTTAAAGTCAAGATCTCTCGATCAGCAGTCGCACTAACATCTACTCGAAAAACAAAGCGGTAGAGGATTGTGTTTATTCATGTACTTAATAATATTCATTACTAATACCATTAATTAGTCGACACTTCACACCGTTAACAAATAAGTTTCATGTTTAATTCCGAAACAACTAGGAAACACTCGCAGAGCTAGGAGATTTATGATCTCACCTTCAATAAAATGATAAGCGCAATAAGATCAGGTCAATGAGCAAAGAATAAAAATTAATAAAAAGATTCTTATTTCAATACTTTTAAAATATCCACAGACAGAAAAATTAAACCTCTATACAACAGAAGTTTATTCGATTTTAGGTGTATAAAAGAAGGCAGAAGACAGATAAGTTAGTGAACTGATGAATGAATTATAGAAAGTGAATTCAAAATGGCGGCGAGATAGGTTCACAAGAGAATGGAGGACATTATTGAGTTAAAAGCGTGTAATGTATCAAGGAGGAAATCGTGAAGAATTTAAATGTGTAAAAACCAAAGATCCTAAGCATTGGTATTCCTAATTGATTTCTCTGAAGATTTTAAAC
Source organism: Mysoria ambigua (assembly GCA_018245875.1). Taxonomy (NCBI): domain Eukaryota; kingdom Metazoa; phylum Arthropoda; class Insecta; order Lepidoptera; family Hesperiidae; genus Mysoria; species Mysoria ambigua. Next base: position 10,061 of record DWEI01002504.1, on the reverse strand, counting down.
CAGAATTTGAATCGTTATATACAACGTAATAAAGTAAGATTTAACCACACGGTCACCTTTAGCTGGCCTCGTTTCTATTGTTCACAAATTCATTATGTGATTGTGATATATTAAATATAACAATAATAATATCTCGCGGACAATTCACATGGATACGTTAATTAGATTAGTCGCAGTCTAGGTAAATCCCGTACTGTTATAACCAGGTAACTCATTAACATCGAACATTTTATCCATTATAAAATACATACCTATTTGTGCCTACAATTTCATACCCGGCTGCAGCATAAAATTAAATAATTGTATCCGTGTTGGATGTAGGTTTCTAGTTTTGGAACAGTGCACAGCTTCCGACAAAACGGTTAAGTTCACAAATGATTTAGTCATTTGCCTTTTAAAAAACCAGATGTATATAATGCAAGAGCAGGGTGGCAAAATTCGACCAAGAGACTGTGCCGGGGACTTTAACGTCGCACTAAAGACAAAACTAAATAATTTAAGCGGTTGTTCCATATAAAACCGCTTTTATAGACGCTTGTACGACACCAAAATCTCAGTGAGTCGCACTTCACTGGGCGGAGATGGTATCTCAAACGCTATACAAAGGTCGCCGAGGTCAGTTTGGAGTATTCGAGGAATTGTATCAAAGGCCCGACCGTTTACATTCCCGAGGTGGCGGGTTACGTTCGGCCATTATAATTGTTATACCCAGATTGCGCATAATAGATAACATTAAGTTTACTTTGTGACGTTTAAAATGAAGTGTTAACTTGTTATTGTGAAAATTTTCCTCCAAGCTGTCACAATTCCGTTTGGGATTCACAGCACCGAAGCCCAGACGAATCTTACTCGTAACCTTTGCATGTGTCTGATCATACGTTAGAGTTGTTTCATAATACATCTTACATTACTTTCAGGCATGTATTGGTATTCAATTCGAACTTTGAATTACACCGGAAACTATATAAAATAAAATTAGCATGTTAAATATCTCGACATTATATGAAAAGTAATATTTCTACCTGAGATCAGCGCTTCAGTCGATATGAAGTAGTAATGAAATACTTTGACGGACTGGCAGTCACAGTGATGATACGGACGCATTGATTTGACCTTACATTTGTAAACTTGCCTGTATATTTAGATACTATTGGTCGAGCTCTCGATTCTCACCACTCACAAAACACAACACTTTAGCAATATAAGGACTGAAGATTTAAATCAATAAACAAACGTCTCCAATTTAATGGAACAGTTGTCTTGTATTACGCTGATGACAAATACCAAAATATACATTATATATGTATTATACGTAAAGAGAGATATATGTAGATCTTTAAAGAATATTTTGTGGAATTAGGTCTGTGATACTTCGCGTAATTTAAGTGGTTGTAAGCGAAAAGCGCATAAAACTAAAATGTACCAACATATAAATATTTTTAAAATTCCTCGACATGTACACATAACTTTACACGTTACTGTGTAAATAATCCTGAAGTATACCGCTTTCACGCTCGTAAAACTATCTACTTAAGGCTTTAGTCCAAATTGGGTTAATTCCTTTGCATTTTAGGTTAATTCCTCTACATTCATATGTATATGAATAAAATTATCACAACTGGTTAATTTGCTCTCAAACAAATGGTACATCATCGTAAAATCTGCATCGCAAACTTCATGAGCCTAATTTTATATTGTAATAGCCCTTTCAGCACCTAATCTGAATACGGTACGAGTCTTTAAACAAAGGAAGTCAATTAGCTCTATAATAATATTCAAGAAACGTAATTTCACGCCCTTAATCCCCGAAGAGGTAGGCAGAGGAACGCAGAAAACCCCCACGTTAAACCAACTGGTTTAACGTGGGGTTTAACTGAACGTTTACGCCCCAATATGGAATAGGTGGTGGGCCTATTGCCATGCATCGTGCACATATCTAGACTCCGAATCACTACTAGAAGATCTAAATTAGAAAATTTCAAGAATTATTCCAATCGACAATAGACGTGTCAATTTTCGGTACAAATACATTTTCCGACCTCGCGACAGAATAGATGATTCACCAGGTACTTAAATGATCGCGAAATGTCTAGACATACCCAGCATACCCATCTTGGGAATTATGGGCATATTCCTTAGGGAAGTGTTATGTCCAGCAGTGGATTACAGCAGGCTGATTTTAATGATGAATATACGTAAACCCAACACTTGGAACCAAGCACGGCCAGTAATTGTATGCTGTTTTTAGTTTAAGTCTATGGTCTCAGAAGCATAGAACTGTCACACACAAATTTGCACCTATCCGACCATTACTTGCACGAGTACATACAGATCGCGATCCATGAAATCCTCGGCGCTATAAACATTTATTAATCCAATATTACAAGCCTTTAATATTACCGTACAAGTATCGCTTACAAAATTTATCCATCTACAAATATATATGAGTATACTTTCAGTCGAATGAACATTTTCCTTCCAGCGTCGACTTTATCCGAATTAATTTAATACTTGTTCTGTAGCTGCATTGTTCGCTGAACGCATACTGTTCAGTTCCACGGTGGCTAGTTTCATCTGCTTTAACGTTTTTGTAGAGAAAAAATAACCAGTAAATTTTATATATATCTCACGCGGGCGCTGTCGGCTGTTATTGTATTGAACTACTGTTTGCTCTGCTTCCAATGTTTAATAATGCTCTCACCTCACGCATTGTACCGTCGAAACGTTAATAAATAAGTAGAATATTGTGGGCATACTTGTACGACTTACAGTTCCTTCTCACTAACGTCCTTTATGGCTTCTAGGGTAGGGCTTCCCCTTTTCACCGCACCCTTGGTCCTTTGTCCAAGAACAAAACGATGAAAGGTCTCGATGGTGATAAAAACAGTAACAGTGGTAAAGACCATATTTGGTCATAAGAATATCAGCTGAATAAAAGAGGTTGCGGAAATGATGTCATGCCTAACCCTGTGCCTAACCCTTAGATACTTCGTTTCGGGACAAAGAATATAATGGCGTGATGGTTGTGTGTGCACGGCATGAAACCATCGAATTCATTAAGTGTTTAAAAAATTTGCTTGCCTCTTGGAGGATTACAGGAGTGATGTTATGTTTAGAAGAATCTGAATTTGTGCCCGGTTTATGGGAAGAAGCTCACCATCTATACCGTACTGGCACGTAAAGGTTACTCATGTCACGTGGGAGTGTACTGCACTGCTCTGCCCACCTCTTCGAGTACAACACGCGTGATGTTACGTTTAAAGGATTACGTTAAATACATCACTAATCACTACTAAATATACCGTCACTTACGTGTGAACAATATTATTAACTTTTATCGCATTTCGATCTGCTCGTCTCGCTAATAGGAAGGTAACATAACTCACCTGACGCTATTAGATATTGCAACGTAGCAATAACTTCTTTCATTAACAACGGGATTTTTCAAAATAACGTCGCATATAATTAACTACGAGAATAAACTAATTTACTCGGGCAACGTACTGTTTGTACCTTAATAATGAACCTTAGTTAATTCAATAGTTATGTAGGTGCATTCGAAAACACCTTACCAAAAATACGTGAAGCGGAGTGGATTACTGTGTTTAACTGAATTATATTTTGTCCTCTTAATATTTCTTATTCATAAAGGCTAACATGAATCTGAGTTACTACACCAGATGTCGTTTGAAGATTATACCTAAACACAAAAAAACAAAAATTCTAATTCTTTTAAAATCGGTGATAAGGTAGATATTGAAATCTCGCGTAATGATTAAATACGTCCGTACAGTGTGTTGGGATGTAGGCACGCCCAAGATACAACTCATGTCGCATCTGCATTGTACACGAACTAGAATCGGACGGTGGACGACCGAATCACCGAATGTCAAATGCGATCAGAGACAACAGTCGGCCCGCACACTCCCTGGTAAATTCACGTCGAACGCGACACAATAAAACCTATTATGCTATAAACAAAAACAGACAAAAATGACGGGAAGTGAGCGCACAACAGAACAAACGACACGCGACCGCCACAACGCCGACCATAACATCGGTCGACGGTGACAGTCTCGGAGAGACGGTACGCCGATGTGGTCTTTATAGTGCAACCGTTTAAGATCGCTATTCGTGTGACTATGGTGGCATGCGTGTGTGTAAATCAGTCAAATGTCGCATAATGGCATGGGCTGCACTCGGGCGTGTCGTTCGAGAGCATTTTGTACATTTATGACAGTCGTTGACCGTCCGCTGGTAATATATGTGAGTGTTAGTGTAAAATAAAATACGTACCTCATATCTCTTATATTAAAATCTTATGCCCAAATTTTACGCATTCTTTTGTGCAAGAAAACCCAATGTATTTATGACACTGTAAACTAAAGTTTTGTAACGTTATTATTAACCAGATACGATCACTGGTTTATAAGTACAACAAAGTTTTCCCGTATATTGATGTCCAAAAGTTGGAAAGAGAACAGAAGAATTACGATAACGATATGGTTAATCTTTGACTTATAATAATGTGGTCGAATTGCAAGACACGATAATATAATACACGACACATCAGTATTGCTGTTGCAGCATAGCAAACATAAGAATATGAAAACCCATTAGCGATCACACGAGAGATCGCATAATACACGTTCAGCGTGAGCTATATTGTTTTCAGGAAAATATAAAAATATAAATATGTAAAATAGAGGTGAAACGCTCCGTCGACGTCTGTGTTTCTGACACAGATAATCTATGACACTTCAAAGCGAAATAGGCTCCGTCTTACGATAGGATTGGTTAGGTTGCATCCATAAAAGCAAAAAGCCGTCTGTAACACTGACCTGGTACTTCTTAATGGACTCCATCTGGTCCTTGGCGACGTCGTGCGCGGGCGGGCGCGGCGGCGCGTCGCGCGGCGCCTCGCGCGGCGGCACCGCCGGCGCCGCCTTCGCCGCGCCGTTCACCTGCTGAGTTCGGGTGCACTCTCAGATAGCTGGCCGGTCCGGACGAGTGGTACCACATCGCTGCCCGTCAACAATCTGCCTCTTTCCGGACGTTTCTGTCATGCAATTAGCCTAACACTACGTAGAACATTTCGTGTCATATACACGGGAGTGTAATACTTAAACCACAACCTCTGAAAATTGAGGTATTGATGTCATGATTAATGTTGTCTCCTGACGCCTCATTCCTTACACCCAAAGAATAACACCCATAGTAATAAGAAATACAAAGAATAACACCCATAGTAATAAGAATGTTGCAACTGCTTGAATATTATTATTGACATCTACTGATGTTAAAACACATCATGGAACAGGATGAAAAGAACTCATTTATTGAAAAAATAATCCTGTAGTGTATAGTACAGAAAAATTCAAAATTTGTTCTTGTTCTTGGACATCTAGAAATTATTCATTGTCATATTGGTATATGGTTAAGCTACTGAGGCGATTCATGTGCATCATCAGCAGCAACACGCGTAAACCTAAACTCAACGATAAGTAAAAAAATATATAATATTGACATCAATAACCATGACCACATTGGTAGTTGCAATTATTCAATTCAATCGAATAGCAACATATAGAACTAATTTTTCCTCCCCCTCCAAGCCACCTCCAAGTAAACTGTTGGAGAGGAGAATGGAAGGTAGCTTCTTAAATTACCTTCTATTACCCATACCATAAATATATCATGCAGAAGACCAAAAATTTCCAATGTTTATTATTATCACTAATCCTGTAAATGTTCTACTATTGAAGACTTCTCTTCTATCACAAATGAGAAATGTTAAAGCCATGGATGATATAATTACATGGCGCTAAGAATAGACAGAGTAGCAGATATAGATCATGTTATATACTTATATACATATATCACAATACATTGTACACATTATGGACAGTATTCAGTTGACATAGTTAAGGTTGAAGTAAACATTTTGAAACCCTCAAGGTTAAGTCCAAAATATCTGAAAAATAAATAATTAGGTTAGTAATGAGAATAATAAAGACCACAATAGACCCAACGCATGCACTGCGATAAACGTATGTATCTATAAATAACTATTATTCATTACATCATGTGATTCAGTACAAATGAGAAAATTCTTGAAAAAAGAATTAGTTCAAACGTTCATAATTTCTCACCAATATCGTATTTTACATTAATTCTGAATTAAATTTTTAATTCACACCATTCTCATTATTTACTTCGATATCGACCCTTCTATCGTTCCACTGCTGGAACATGGGTCTCCTCTGAGAATGAGGCCGTAGTCCGCCACGCGGGCCGAGTGCGGGCGGGAGTTATTTACTTATCATGTTGGAACTTGGTTGATGTTATCAAACGTAAAGTGCCATAGTATTTTTGAAGCTAAGTTAAACTTTACGAGACTATGAGTAGTAACATTAATAGCTCAACTTCAGCCAGTGATTATTGAATCACATTGCTGGTTAGGAAGTGAAGATTTGATTCCTAAAGATAACAATTATTATGTGACTTGCATTTACAAGTGTTTGTTTTACGACTGCGTCTAAAAATGTCTACATTTTTCCAACCCTTTTCATTCTTCACCTGTGGGAATATGGATCTCCCCGTTAATGATTAAACATTTAAAGAATAGAAGAACCAAATTATGCCGAAATGTCAATAAAAAAAGAGCGAATTACGAACAAACGCGAAATACGAACGAGCAATTATAATTCGTATCGTAATATGTTTCACTATTAAAACATGACCCGCCTACACCAACGAATATTCTGTCTATAAAAACACACTGATTATTATAAGTAATAATTTCACTATATAAATATAACACAAAGAATATGCATTTACATAGAGATCTTCAGTTTCTACCGCTTATGCCGTTTTTAAGATTTGCCGTTTTTGTAAACGTGTCAATATAAGACCAATTATACAGATGACGTAAGATAATACGTAACAAATAAACTCAATGGATAAAATTTTCAGTTGTAAATTCAGACCGTTTAAATTGATAGCTCATTTTGTAACATTTTAATGGGAACACAATGATAACAGTCTCTAAGATAGTATGCCTGGACACTTAAGAGAAATAAAGATTTATCAAACAGTTGGTTAAAATAAATATGCCGTAAAATTCTGCCCTGTTCATAGTCCTTCGATAATCACGGAGGTCACAGCCGAAAGCCTGAAGAAAAACATTCTCGAATATGTAAAAAGTACATTGCTATGCCCAGGAAAGTTCACATCGAATAACATATATTTTTTTATAACCGAGGACAGAAGAGTTTTAGTGCAAAAAGCGTGAACAATGAATGAATGAATGAAGAAACTATCATGTTTCTTTGGTGGTGATGATAACACTGATAATGATGATGACCTCGAAGAAATGATAGAAAAAGAAGCGAACTAATAGTGAACGATTCCATAGTGGTTTGAAAAATCGTAAAATTTCGTTTGAAGTTTAAATGTTAACAGTTTAAAATTGTTTTTCACATACAGTTGATTTGTATTTTTTAAAACCCAGCCTTTGATAAATTCTTGTTGTAAAAAAATTGTACTTCAGTAACATTTATTGGACTTTAGTAACGTCGCATTTTGGTTTTTTTCTCTATAAAAAATTACCTCCTTTAAATGCATTTAGAAGATATTTTCATGTTATTTAACAAAGTATCTGTAGTATTTTTAATATAAAAAGTATCTCTAATAAGTATCTTTAGTATCTCTAATATCTTTCAAAGTATCTTTAGTATCTTTAAAGTCACTTAAACTAATATTACAACATTTTTTATGTATTCATGTATGAATGTCTCCAAATATTTTTTTTATTTTTGCAACCCCGTTTTAACTGAACCAATATTTATAGGAAAAATTTAGGTTGCATTTTACATTTTAGAAAAAAGTGACTGGGAACTCTATAAAGATATAAGTTGCAAGGATTTTCTTCGGGTTTAAAACAATAAGTATATAAATTGATAAAACCACTTTTTTCCATACATTCATGTTTTTAGTCAGAGGACCATCACGTTTTTAAATTAAAACAATATTAGGTCGGGAATAAAACAAGTTCAACATCTTTTAGAATATGTTTTTATGTTTTAATTTTTTAAATAAATATGGCTAGTCTATTGCATTGGGCGAAAACCTGTAAAGATAGACGTAACACTATAGACTGTAAATAAATAAATAATCTTGAGCAGGAACTAAGTTTCCGTAGCACGCGCCACGATGTTCTCACACTAACAATATAATGGAAATCTATTCCAATATCAAGATCTTAGTTCAGTGCACTCGTTACGTGTGATGCACATCCGCAAACGCTTAGAAAAGATCAAAATTATAACGTGACATCAGAGGCCTCCGTTGAGGGGTTATACCCGTAACCCCCCCGTACTCCAGCAGAGAATAGCAAGAGGCAGATGATGGTGATGACATGTACAGTCAGGATGAATGGTCAGATTCGACATGCACATAAATTGTTAGCAATGATCATGAATGGTCACCGGAAATGAATGAAATAATTGAGAAATTTGGAAAGTTTACTAAAACGGGACCTGTTTTGGTAAACATTCCAAAAGTTCAAGATCAAATCAAGATAATTTTACCTTCAATTTGATAAAACCGAGAAGCACTATATTTAATATTTGCAAACTCCGCCACCATATGTTAGTAATAAAAAATCTAATGTGAAAATCTAATTTTAAACCCCGTTTCAACTGAACCTATATTTATACCCAAAATTTAAATAGAAAATGACCTTTGCCCCTTAATACCTATTTGTTTTAGAAAGTTTCAAGTAATATCAATGTTGAAATGGAATAGGTCTGAATGTGTTTAAATTTTATGAGATTATACTTCTGCAGAAACTTTCTAAAACCTAAAGTACCATTTCCAAACTAATAATACTCCCAGTATTAACTCCCTCATGATGAGACCACGTTCCATGCGCAGCACTGTGTGCATCTTTACCTGGAACACCACACTCTTTCTGTCCACGGTCCCCGGGTATTTCGGGGTGGTTTTCACTATTTGGACGAAGCTATCCGGCACGTCGACCGCCACCTCTCTTCCGAGCAGGACCGGGGTGGTATCGAACCCGGGGGGCAGTTTGTACGACGCGTACACGGCCTCCCTGATCAGGACTGAGTCCGTCCGCGCAGAATACGTGACGCCTTCCCTGCAGTCTAACAAAGAATCCTCCCCATTGGATATTAACAGTTGGATTTTATGGTCGCTCAAGTTGTGAGTGATGTTGGATGCGACCGACTCCGAGCGTTCCGAAGTCAAGTCACACTTCGCTGTCTCCGAGGAACCTTTGCTTTTCTTGCTGCCAAAACTCACTCCGGAACCATCTGAACTCTGTGGCAGAGACAGCAGTTCCATGGTGCTATTGTTTTTGAAACTTCCAGAGCCATCGGAGCTCGGCCCCGATATATCTATAGTGCTTTGGAGGACTGTGCTCTGCTTGCTGCCGAAGGAAGTGCCCGAGCCCCCGGAGGAAAGAAGTGGTTCGTCGTCTCTAGTCCGGAGGCGTACCTGGGGCGGTCGAGGGGGCGGGTAGCGGGGTGGTGTCTTGTTCCTCGCGATGAAACTGTCCGGAACGTCCACCGCCATCTCGCGGTGGGGGCCTGAAATTAAAATACAAGAGAATGTTTAATTTACGATAATGTTATCAGAACCGAAGTCCATCAAGGTTGTCCACTTACGAATTTGATAGTGACTAAGCACGGTTCAATATATTGTAATCAACATAATGTGAAAAGGAAATGGTTGTTAAATTGTTTTGTGCAATATATTTATTTTACGTATATACTTATGTGTGTACCTGTGCATAATGTTTACTTTATTCAAACTCGCACATGTTCCAAATCTATTGGTTAAATTATTTTACATGTAATATTTAAGACATGCGACTTCACATATTGGTAAACTGATTATATCTTCAAACTCTATTTCTTTAATTATTAGTTAGAGCGTTTTTACGTTACATATACGTTTACATATTGGTAAACTGATTATATCTTCAAACTCTATTTCTTTAATTATTAGTTAGAGCGTTTTTACGTTACATATAC
>DWEI01002503.1:0-14247 GCA_018245875.1 Mysoria ambigua | reverse complement strand
TTTTCGTGAAATAAGTACTGAACTGAAGCTTTGTTTTAATAATAAAAGATAATTTAAATTCAGAATCTGCCTATTTAGACGGAGAGACAAATTGGCCAAATTTAAAAATATAAATCACCACTGGCGATCGTTCACGAGAAACAAATCACGTAGACTGTTTAAATTTCGAAAACGCGTCCGTATTCTAAATAATCATTTTGCTGGAAACACATTATTCAGATGTCCGTGATACGTACATATATGTAATGTGTATATCTATTATTGACTGGGAAGAATAAAAAATTCTTTTTTCTTATTTTCATTAATTAAATATATAACTTGGATAAATCTCCAAATACATTTATTTCATTTAAACATTTAATTAATTACATGTAAATAAATGTTGGATGGACCTAAAATTAAACAAAAAATATTTTAAATTTTATGTAACTAAATAGACATTTAAATAGCAGATGCAAAAATTGCAATCAATAGAAAAATAAAAATAAAATTGTACAAAACCTTAATACTGGTTGTAATCATCAAACGAGCCATGTCATAAATAAACAAAAAACTTTAATGCGACATAGGTCCTTACAAAATTAATCGTAATAACAGTCCAATTTGCATTGATCACACTAAACCTGAGCATAAAGGTAGACGTAGCAACGTTGGGTAGATGAGCCAAGCAACAAATTCAAGCGTCATCTTTACAGGGATAGAAAGAACATTAATTTGCAGCTCTTTTCTCTTTATAAACTGTAGTATTCACCAAAATCTTTGCGCTTCACCACATATACCGCTTTATCACTTTCTCCGTCTATCAACGAGACATTTTCAATTGCATATCTATAATATCTGTACCCAATAATAGTTGCGAATGTCCGTTAATGGCTGTTTTAATTGATTCGGTCATTAGTGTGCTCTTTTATAACTCTTACCAATCCTCAAATTTAAAGTACGCTTTTATTTGAAAACGTATTTAAATACAGTTGCGTTTTGAACTTTTTCAATACTACAGAATTTAAGCGTGTTACATTTTTGACATATTTTTGTTCAACGCCAATTGTATGTTATCATGAAGGGAAATTGCCGCGTACAAAGCTACACGCCCTAGAGTATCCGATAATGTGCTGTCTGATAACTGAAGGTTACCAACACACAGTTAAAGTCTTGGTCTCTCTCATTTAACTGACGGAAACTTGATGATGATAAAGAATAGCAGACATTACTTTTGCAAACTCTTTGATGTGAAGATAAATAATTATTTTATGTAGAAGACGCCCTAAGGTTAGATCTCTAGGAATTGGAATACTTTCCACTCGGTGCTCTCTGTCTGTCCCTTAAATGACATGGCGTTATGATACAGTAATTTCATTTTACATTGTAAAATAATCCGACTCCAAAAATAGCCCAAGGTATTAAGCATTTCAAGTGTACAGCAAATAATAAACAATTTTTATAAGTGACGTAAATATATGCCTCGTCTTATTTATTCTGTTATATATCGCAGCATGCTTACGACCTTTAATTTTTTTTAGAGAGACATTGTAACTGTCGTGTCGCGAATTCTTAAGCGCCTAATATTGCAAATTACTTAAAAATTTATACCGCAATTTTACATAATCCTCATTCGCTATATACTAACGGATCTTATACAGAACTGACTTGTTATATACTAACACGTCAAGAGTATATAAGACGATGAATGAGGTTCACGTGAACTGACAGTAACCTTATTATGATGGTAACGTCGTGGGGATAAGTATATTGATCAGAGAAACAATCTAAGTACCTTATAACGGGGAGTGAATATGATATATGTATAAATACGAAGCAGCTGATAACGAATAAGAGAAACCTTACATATCGAGAACCAAGCTTCACTCGTCGGACGGGCTAAAGAAGGCTTAAGAGGCTAAAGAAGGAAGAAGGGAAGAAGGGAGTGGCTAAAGGGACAGAAAGCACTGGTCTCAAGAGATGAATAAATTACATTCATTTCTTATCGACGACGCAACTTAGGTTTTGCTGATGGTAAAAGATTCCCCTATGCTACGCCCTTACACTGGACGCTAAGATGATATTTCACTTAAGAGAAGTTTTTGCAAGTTTATGGATTTAAGATTATGGATCTTAATTCTATACAATATAGTGATCTATACAATATACCACGGTCACTGATAAGGAGGATTAACAAACAATAAATTTTAACAAATATACGCAAAAATAATTTCGTTACCCCAACATAGTATCAGCTACGACTGTGTATAGAAAAACTACGCAAAGGTACATTCCATAAGATATGTCTAGAAGGTTCCACAGATTCGTCGAACAAACAATGACGAATATAGAGAAGTCATGACAAATCCGCAAGCATAGAGGCATTTGACAATTGGTGTTCACTGCCTACCCCGTATAAGACCTAACATGACGATATATTACTCGACAGATAACAATAACCGCTGTTAACGCGAACATAATTTGAACGTAGCTAGAGAGAAAAATTTCCAGCCGGGAACACGTCGGAACGCAAATCGTTTTTCATCCCTTCGCCACAGGCCAACATGGCCGTGATCAAAGGCGCACGTCAATAAGTAGTTTAATTATCTCCGAACGTATCTACAAAATAACACGTGGCTAGCCTTGAATGGACCGGCCGAGTTGGAACGAGTCCGTTCGAGCAAAGAAAAAAAAACACGATGTATGCAGAAACGTATGTACATAGGTCGGTGCGTACGGCGTTGGGATACAAAAAAAAGGCAAGAATCGGGACACAGGTGTATGTATGTTCGCGGAGGAAACGGCAGGTGAATGGAATTAACACGCCCGTATAACGCCACCTACATAGTACAACACACAGACTCGCGACAACATCCTGTCTCGGAGACGGGGGAATAGTTTAGCGTTGACGAGCGTCGCCGTAGGCGCGGCGTGCCGACCCGCATGTGCCAGCGTGGCGTACCGTGGCCGCGGAGTAGAGGAATGATAGAAATCGATGGCAATCAAAGATAATGTGCCACAAGAGTCACTTTTAACACAGTTTAAATGAAGATTTATTGAGCACTATTGAACAGGTGCAACAAAAAACACTAACGTCTAGTAACGTTCACTAAAAGAGAAACATTTTCAACGTAAGAATTAAACACTCTCAACTGTATGTCACGCTAAAGATAATATTCTTGCTCAATTAACAGAAAGTCGCTCAGATTCTTTATTAACAAGCCATACTGATTCTTTATACACGCATGAATAACATTGAACGGAAAATTTTAAATGTGTATTGATAACATCGACAATGAGCCACAAAAAAATATATACAAAAAAAGAGAAGACATTACCTTCGGCCGGTGTTCAGGTGCAAAATACAATGTACACTCCTATCGACGGAACACAAAAAGCCGTGCTGGCTTCACAGACGGTCGCATGAGACTGACCGTTTCGTGTGATCTCCCCTGCCCCCCGCGCGCACTGCACACAAAGGCAATAGAGGGGAACACCAACAGATTCGAGGGATCACGGCGCGCGGCTGCCTTTGCACATTAGGGCAATGCAAGGTAGGACAGGTGTCCGTGACTGGGCCACGTCTACCTGCTTTTTGGGAAGAGGATTGTACCTGCGACCCTGCCCTTACAAATTAATCGGTGGAAGCCACGAACTACGAAGAGGATATGTTTGGAATTTTCGTGCGCTGGTCATTAATATTGGACGATGGGACACACATTAGCATATCAGATGGACGCCGCTTGGTATGTTCTCGGAATAAATCAGGTGATATTAATAGACTACAACAAAATGATTATGATGTATCGTTCATACATAAACTCCTTAGGAATATCAAAAAATATTTACTGTGTCATATGAGTGTCAAATCTAAACACATATATTACATTTTGTTTGATTATATTATCCATATCATGAAAACGGTACTTACAATATATGATCTAACTTTGCATTTATGTATCATCATAATTTATTTTAATCAAATTAAAAACACAAGAACGTCAGTATTTTGTAGCGTATTTAAATCGTGGTGTTCAATTTTAAAAATCGAACACACATTTCAATATCTTGTACGCCAAACCTTTATTTCTACATTCCTCTTTACCGCCTCCGCTGCGACGCTGCCTTGGCGGCTTCAAGAGGCATTTATTCTCCTAACCGGTGAAATTGACGTATAACTCGAGGTAGGAAGAGATAACTAAGTGTCAAGTACTTCCATTTCTATAAACCTGCCTGGCTTCGTCTGACATTCCGTGACAAAGGCTTCATTTCATCACCTACACATGAGTTTTAAGTTCACAATTTAAACACTTACAATGGATTGATAATATAAGTTACTAATAACCTGGACCATTTATCTTTTTTCCGTATACGTACAGGCCAATCATAAAAGTTTAATACACTGAGCTCTTTGCTAACAACTCAAGGTGATCTAGATGAAACTTAAAAAACGCTGATCGATAGTAAAAAAACAATCGAATGTAAAACTGAAATTAAACATGGTGTCCGTTTTATTGGTATTCGTTGATAGTTAATGGACTAAGAGTTAATATGTGCTGATATCGCGCATACTGAGGCGCCAGTTCTAGGAACAATTAATTCACAGTCAATACGTCACAGTCACACGATTGACGTGAGCATTATTAAGACAAACGTTGGCTTTGCTACTTTACTTACGGCTTTACTTTTATAAAGTATACATACATATAGACCCTATTTGTAAAAAGTAATAAATTGTTATTTGCAACGACGCATACATCCCCGTGCTAGTAAGTGAATTTTACCGCCAAAAAAACGGCTAAGATAACAAATTAACGGCTAAGAGATAACAAATTAACACTACATCAGATTTAATCAAAACTTCACTTAATAACAATCGAAGATAAAGACAGACATACAAACATTTCCAGAAATGGACTGTACTGTTGACTACTTTATTAGAAATACATTATATAAAACTTAGTAATTCAAATATACGCACAAACATACAAAAGTGCAGTCTCGAATTAATGTGTGATGCGTACAACATTTAACAAACAACATACAAACATTTCCAGAAATGGACTGTACTGTTGACTACTTTATTAGAAATACATTATATAAAACTTAGTAATTCAAATATACGCACAAACATACAAAAGTGCAGTCTCGAATTAATGTGTGATGCGTATTGTTAATACATTTTTTTTCATCAGATGTTTAATTGTCTTTACTTATAAAGGAACATCCGATAAACATGATACTGAAATTTAATTAATACGACAAAAGACAACAAATAGAAAATGGCATAATATAATAAATTGATTACCCTGTCGAACAAAACGAAAATGTGTGAAAAGGGCTTAAGGACATTATACAATTAAAGTACAAACTCAAATTACCACTAACAATTTATATGCTCACTTCAAAATGCCATAGACAATATTTCGTCTGTCTAGGAGTGTTATTGTTCTTTTAATAAAAGGCGCAATAAAATTTTACAGATAAAAAATAACACTTTAGCTGTCTATTCACTCCACAGATAATTTTAAATCTCGACTGTTGTCTGGAACAATTGAGAGGCTAATAATAAGAGCTTTATCTTTACTCCACGAGAGGTGTCTCGCGCCTTAATATTGTCCTTGTTTAAAATTTTAAATCCTCTCTAAGCTCAAAGCTTTGTGAGACGTAAGCACTTAAAAAAAGCTTTAAAACTCAATGTCCAGGTAGCGGAGACGTTAAGTTTAAAGTTCTAAGAAAGGACTGAGCGTAAATAATGGTTCCTTGAGGTGTTCGCTTCACAATTATCTTCCATATTCCTTTACAACTTCGAGTGTATTTGACACTCACAATAAGTTTAAGGATAAACTGTTTGAAATTATCACTAAAAGACATTAACTTCATATTTGTTGCTAAGTTCAAAAACCAAAAAAAATATCGGCTTGTAAATTCATTGCAGGGCATAAATAATGATGGTAAAATGACGATTTCTAAATGAAATATTAGATTATTTATTAAACGCACGTCTACATCATATATTGAATTATGACGAAAGATACAAGAAAGTAGATATTAACTAACAGCGAAGCCTAATTAAATAATACATTTTTAAATAATATACAGTTTAAATCCTTTCGCTAACAATTTTCAATGCTGAACATTTCTTATTTAAATGCTAATTATTGCTATGAGTAAAATTAAAAATATCTTAGCCCTTCTCATTCTGGAAGCAAGAAAAGGATTTATAATGACCATGAAAATGAGCATAACCTAAAACTTATGTAATGTTTGGACAGCTTTAATAGCAAATACATATGTAAACTGTACACTGCTTCGGCATCAAAAATTCTAATTGATGAATTCGTACAGATGTTTAATGCAAAGATTCCATTAATATATCGGCAGTTATTAATGAGTGCAAAAACAGTAATCGATGAAACGTACATAGTTTTAATTGAACACAACACAAACACAGTATTATAGGTCTTATTTCAACAGACATAGCCGCTAGAAGTGCGTGACGCGAGCGGCTGATGAGCGTGCGAACGACCTACGCGATCCCGTCGCAGATATGGCTATATTCAGACAGTCAGTCGGTATACGATCGTGATCATACTTCTAATGCACCCCATTATGAAGACCGAGCGAGGGACACCACGAGTCCCGTTGTCCTGGGACGGGGCGCAACGAAATCAAAAACTAATATTTGCAGTATTTATCGGGTATATCAATAAATATGGTATTCGCTGGTTTAAAAAAAATCTAATAAAATTAAGGTTTCACTTTTGTTTATTTATTAAAATCTCATAATGGAGATAATCTAATAAAAAAGTTCATCTTATCAACCGAAGTTACAATAGATTAATTTGATATTCAAAAAACACAATTTAGGATTACAATGAAAAAACATATACAGACGACTAGAAAAAAGTAACTTCTATCATAACACGATTTCTTTCCGAAATTATAACGTGCAAAACACACTTGAATACTAAATAACGCGACGACTTTATTACATTTGTAGCAACCATTAAGTTCAAGACATTAATAGTGTTTTTTATTGTATTCGAAAAATAAAAATTTCCATGCAGGAAGCGTGGGTGTATACAAAAAGCGTCTGGTGTAGATTTTTTCTAATACAATTTGGGCAATAAGCTAAAGAAACGATGCACAGGTTGTACGGCCAGTGAACGTTCCGGCGGCCGCCTCGTCGGTTTCACACGAGAAATTCACGGTCAGTGGCTATGTAAATGGAGAACGTACTAATTCTTAGGGAGACGAAAATAATTCTAGTACATTGAACCGCAAGACTCGCTGCAAGTTCATTTCTATTTGTTCCCATTTTAAATTTTCTTTCGGTATTCCACTTTTGAATTCAAGCGTTAAGTCTGCCACAAGTTAATGTCTACTTGTTCCTATTTTGAATTGACACGTTGTTCTATTTCTGTACTGTTTAAAAACAAACAGCTAGAAACGGGTTATGAAATAGAAAAACAATATACGCAGCGATGTAATATCGCAAATGTCAAATAGAATTTCTTTTGTGTCTACATTTTTTCTAAAAATAAGCTATAGTAAATAATATTTCGACGAACGATAATATAAACAAGAACTTTTTATCATTCCGCATTTAGTCGAAAACAGTACATACGACAGTATGAAAATTGCAAACTTTAAATAGACGAGGATTAATAAAACCCATGTAACGAATAAAATTCGCGACGCTATCACACAACAGCCGAGACCATGTGAGGTGAATTGGCAACACATTTTCGAAATGCAGCTAACGACATTCCGTTCCACGTAAATATAATGTGTTGTGTGGGTAAAATAAATGTTGCCACAGCTATAAAACTATCGTTTATATACTTTTTGCGCGCATAATGTACAATATTGCAAATGACAGACGTCGCATTCATCATCCACTGTGAGAAAATGACGTGTAAATATTCTACACTATGTTAATATAAATAAAACATCTATATATTAGTATATTATACAACAACTTTTATGAGTATGCTATATATAATAATATAGGGTATGGTAGAATAATATGTACTTTTATATTGCTGTTCTGATTAACTGATTCTTATATTAATAAAAAAGCAACCACTTTCACCATTCGAAAAAACCAAATCAAATAAAAAATACCCACAACAACTTTTAACACGGCCCGATCCTGCCCTACTCGCTCGACAAAATAAGAATATGCAAGAGTACATATACAAACACTAGCATATATAAAAAAAAGTGTCGAAAAATCTCAAACCGAACATGGTCACCGGACGAATTGTTTGATTTTTCCAGCAACATTCTTCGACGAGTGGATTCACACGGACACTCATACACATTCACGGTCAGTGAGTATGTAAATATACACATAGATTTGAATGCTAACACACACTCGAAGCCACCGCCCGACCCCCGAGAATATTATTACTCAGTTCAAACAATGGCGTAACGGGACGTTGCCTTTTTTTTTCCTTCGTTTCGAGATAATCATTTTTATCTCTGATCTCGACGAATGTTAATTTCTAAACTCCGTACACTTGTTTCGATGAGAAATCACCAATTAATGGAGGCGTAGCGGCGAATAGGTCGCCGCCTCCTCAACAATTGTAATTCCAAACTAAGTTTACATGAAAACATTCGCCTTAACGTTATAGCGTTATGAAATAATTATATTTGTTTTATTATTATAAAAATATGATTATATACGAGTGTATACGACGACTTTAAAAAATGAAAAATATGTGAAAGATGTTTGTTAGAATCGTAGCTCGGGGAAATCCTTAGCCCCTGCCTACTACATGAGGAATACCTATGTTTAAATGTTCATAATTGTTGGAAATTTCAACATAAGACGAATAAAATAAAGTCATAAATATTTTAGAGATTACGGCATGCACATTATAATATACTCCTTTGTAATATTTTATAAACGAAGAATCTCACAATATGTTAATTTTTTAAAGCGCGAAATGCAAAATACAGGATATTAATTTTATGTATCATAAGGAATTCCAATAAACTGACGGATATATCGGAATCTATTATTTTATTGACGATACGTGTTCCTAATAATCTTTTCAAATACCATAATTAAAATGTTATTATTACATATCTTATCTATATATAATACGTTTAATCAAAATGTATTTTTTTATTCTAACCTAAAACACTCATTATATCCATTAACCTGCTTCGGACAATGGCGGAGACAAACAATCAAGCAAACCCATAGACAAACATTTAATGTAACGCATTTTCGTAAATGTAGATAATGAATCTAAACTCACTTCTTAAAAATACATTACATTGCAATCAAAATCAGATAATAAATTATTGTTATATTTATATACATATTAATTATGTATACAAAGTAATGCCATAGGATTTTCGCGCCAATACTCATACATGAATATCTTTAAGCGTCTAACCAACTTAAATGTTACACAGCAAATGTACTTTAAAAAATATAATTCATGGCGTATATTAAAATAAAAACAAAAATTTATCTAAATTTAAGCAGTGTTAAATTAGGTCAAGTCAATATGCGTAGAAAACCATTGACATTTGTCTCTTAACTGAAAAAGATTGGTTAGATCTCAAACTGGCCGAGCTAGACCGAACGACCATACGCGAGTTACACCGGTACATAATTTACCGTACATAGATATATGTAGGTATATATATGTAGATACTCACGAAACGTACAACTCTAGATACACGACTGACTTTATAAATAGGCATTACGAACGAAATGTGTCATAAGACACATTATTTAATGTTAGCGCCAAGTTTCCTATTACAATCCATAGTAGGACGAATTGAGGACTTATATGTTATCACAGATAGGACTTCAAGTGTCTGTCTTACAATGATACATTGAAAGTGTTATTTATTTATTTAAAAACTCACACCAAATTGGTAACGCGTCGTAACATTAGTAATGTTCTAATATCAGCTTGTTATATAGGAAATATATTAAAATACCCGACGCTTGCGTATGAAGAAAGTGATTTATATACAAGAAGGAAATCAGTTCTGTATAAATAGATATTCGGTGAACAGTGCTCTCTGCCAACCCAGTGACGGATCTAGCGTGTTAGTATAAAAAAACGTTAATTTATCAATTCATTTAAAACCTTTTCAAATTCCTTCGTCATTAGCACGAGACAGATGTCTCTGTACAGGAACAACGCGTGAATGAAGCCGATACATAACTTAAATCAATCTTATATTGAACATCGCATAAAAAAATGTCGAGATTTGAATTACAAGTACATTTAATGCACTAATAAATTGTCGAGTCTTTCACAATGAACTTTATTTGGATGCATTTATTATGTCGGTATTTTGCTAACATAAAATTTTATAAAATGTCATCGAATGATTTCGAACCCATTTGTATATTTCGTAACATTATATCCTTACTGTTTTT
Source organism: Mysoria ambigua (assembly GCA_018245875.1). NCBI lineage: Eukaryota > Metazoa > Arthropoda > Insecta > Lepidoptera > Hesperiidae > Mysoria > Mysoria ambigua. The sequence continues at coordinate 3,845 of DWEI01002503.1, read as the reverse complement.
ATTGTGCATAGTTATTGGAAACCAATTATAACTCTAGGGTTAACTTCGTAAGCCTATGTAGATTACAGCTGCTATTGGATTGTAGGCAGCCATCCCCATCTCATACGGATTGTAAATTAAATGTCACAACGTCTAAAATTAAATGTCACAGTTACAAAAAATATTAAGTTACAAGAAACTGGCGACACATTCGCGATTTTAATATACAAACTCGAACTTTCTAGAAGCACACGAATTGTAATTATGCAAAGTTTTTGTAATCACAAACGGTAAACAGAATGGAAAATTCAAAATTGAAAATCTTAAAATTTTTAACGGTGCAAATGTATTCTGTCCCGTACGACGTGACTCACACTTATCGTTCATTCATTTGTTATTTTTATGCTACCTTACTCGGCTTCCACGAAATAATTAAGGCCAAAAGTCAATACGCACTTGTACATAATATTTTCACTGTAGGATCTTAGAATCTACGAGTTCCGATAATTGATAGTTAAAAGATGATCTCTAATGCCTTGTATGCCAGAAATATTAAAGAGGTGCTACTGCGAATTAGGATATATTCTAAACTTGACAAAGGATGTCAAGTTTTGGTGAGTTCGAATAAAGGTAAAATAACAATGATGAACGCTATTAAAATTGTTGCATGGAAAATATTTAAATGGACCTGTTTAAAAACTTGTTCGGAATAAATACGTAATTTTTTTAATAACATTCCCAATGTTACATATACGTTTGTTAACACAAAAAGATAAAAGATAATCGTCTTGTTTTTTTATATATTATATTACGCGATGCCATGTGACTTCACAATAAACGCATGCATTTTCCTTATGCGAGTCGCCACATGCGCTATATATATTACACTGACCAATAAACAACGAAAAAGAACAAAAATGATATACCTGTATTAAACGTGACAAGGGTACAAGTTATTAAAACCGTAGGGACACTTTTCAAATTGGTTTGCCTTCTATAAGCTGTCTCTCCCAACTACATTAAATCTTACAACAGGACACATTAAGAGTCTTACGCCTAGGATGCCTGTATTTTGAGTGAGATAGATTTACTCGCGGATACAACACTATTACACAATTTTCCATATTTAGTTCAATGCGGCATTTCATTATTTCTACTGGGTCATATCCAAATTCTGTTTGCTTCTAACGGCCAACTTGCCAAACGTAACTACATATATTGCATATTCAAAGTTCGATTTTAAAATGCACCTAGAAAGAAATTGCTGGCCGTAGTTAAAGATATAATTATCCTCTTAAATTAAAATTAAGAAATATATTTATACCACCGGGAATTCCTACAAACCTACAAAGTATTCTCTACTCCTGTGACGTCCCTACATAAGACATCAACGCGCGGACTAGTCCTTAGTAAAACATAGTGGTACTGTGCCCTTCAAACCGACACGGGAATAATAGCTGTATGTTAAAGAAAAAACATATAATATAGTGAATAAAATAGATTAGTGATGTAACTTTTTTATGTTGAAAAAATACAATGTATTTATTTTACTGAAACCTATGGCACTGGATTAGTAAAATGTATTCTTTTAAATTTATGACAATAATTAACATTTTGGATTATTATGAGATGGATTATGGATGGATTGGATTTATGAAGATGGAAATTTATAACACTGCCATGACATATTTACGCATACTTATACATGTAATATTACATATTGTCCCAATCAAACATAGAAAATATATTTATAAAAGCAATATAAATGGGAAATACTTGTGGGAAGGATATTCTCAATTCGTAGTTTTACACGTTTTGATCTTTGTTCGTAATCTATACAAGAAACCAATCTATAAACGAAGTATCGAACAAAATGTGAAAATACATAAAAGAATTATAAAATACACATCTCTCCCTAAAAGTTTAAGTCAAATAACGAATAGTTTTATAACATACCAGTGAAACACAAAAAATTAATCATTTAATAGATTCGTTTTTCTAATACGCAATCTAGAAGTGTAAAGGTGGCACGGGCGTACTGCGCGGATTTTCCCCCATGTACATAATGTCGGTTACACTGAACGCTTACAAAACCAAAGGCAACGGCGCCGCTTGATCGAGACGCTGCGCGCACTGGCCGGCGTTACGACATGAGAAAATGGCCTAATGATACTTAACGACTTCAGATTTCACAACTTATTCATTAAGCTGACGGGAGAGGAGAAATCTACTTTCTAATATCGACATGTATCTTATAACTTGTAGTTTTTAAACTATTGGGACATTTTTTTTGCGCTTAACCAGTATATGAAGTTTTCCTCATTCCAAATTTGCAGTAGTAGAACTCATGTATGGTAATATAAAGATTGACCACCAATATCTTCATGGCACTTGTAACAGGTGAGTTGTGGAAATGTATTGAACTACTCTGCCTACGCCTGAGGATACAGGCGTGATGTTATGAATGTTAGGCGACCGTTAGGATTGCGCGCGGTGAACGCGACGGATGAATATTTGGTTAATGAAGTGTGGGTGAAGCACAAGAGTTGGCATCGGTCAAGGCTTGCGGAGCCGTGGGCCGCAACACTCAATGAACCCGGATGCTGCACAAAGGCCCGCCGAAAAAACTCAATAACTCAAATCTCTGTTGTACCATATCATACAATGATTCGGACAATTTCGTATATAAAAAGTTGGCGCAACGATCGTAAATGATCTTAGCTATTCCAATCTATTTTAAATTAAAATGTAAAATTGCATTAGAAAAATATTTTTTAAAGTAACGTAAAATTATAAGAATAGATGTTATGAGCGCAAACAAACTCACCTCGGCAGTCGACGCATCCGGTGATCCCGGTCGTCTGGAAACTTGATTGAAAATTTCTCGTTTTTGTGGGTACTTCGACATTATGTCGAACACTCGAACTGAACGTTGTCAAGACCCTAATTGCGCGCACCGCCGCCGAAAACGTGGTAACCATACGTTATGCTTGTTGGGAAATGTGTTGTATTGAACGCGTGCTGTATTTAACTGGGAACATGGTTACTACGTTTTTTGTTGGGACGGCGGGCGGTGTGACGCAGGCGCAGGGCAGCTCCGCGAAGTCGGAGTCGTGCGGTGCGTGCAGAGCGCGCGCGGCAGTGCGCGGGCGGTGGAGGCCGGCGACTGCCCGCGCCGCGCCCCGTACCCCCACTCCCCCCAGCACGCGGGCCCACCCCTGCCCTCTCCCGCCGACGTGACGGTGACGTCACCGATGACCAACTCGAAATTCTCGATGACCACAGACAAACGAGTCTACCATTTGTTTTTAAATTTGAATCGCAATAGACAAACTTAACATGTACGGCCCCTGTACGAGCAATGCGAATTTAGTTTCGCTTTGCGCGACTAAACATGCTCCTCCGAGACAAACATGGCCGAATTTCCGTAATGGCGGCCGCGGCGACCGGTTTGCGAATCGGTTCGGTTTCGCGAACGTTCCGTAAACGGCAAGCGACTTAAATATATATTAAGAAAAATTTAATACGTCCTGCCGGTTCAGGCAGTCTCACGATACTGAAATAACCGGTTCTCGGCCAACTAATAATAACCGAGACACGAAATCGTTGCGAGCCTTCGATCTGTTGGCCGTTCGTTCGTTATTCAAATTTAAAAATCATTTATTCATCTTTGTTTAATTACATATGAATATAGAGTGCCGATACTGGTTCACGTCGGATGTTAGAATAGCGACACATGAAACTCAGCAAATTGGCGCTACTTCTATATATCAGCGTTGACATGAGACGATGTGCCGGTTTTAAATAGACGGATTAGAGTCGATGTTTAATTATACACACATACATACATACATACATACATACAT
>DWEI01002502.1:0-14251 GCA_018245875.1 Mysoria ambigua | reverse complement strand
TATATCGTCACTCCACCTAGCCTGAGGGCGCCCTACACTACGTTTGCCAAGACGAAACAATATATATAACAGATATATATTACAATATTTTCATAAGTAATGTATTTAAATTTAACACATATTGACACTAAATTAATATTTCTTTTAGCTTATACAAAACGTAGTCTGATAAATACATATAATAATACTAACTGTAATTTTATTTATTTTAATTGTAATATGTGTTAAATTAATTTAAAATATTTAATAATATAATCATGTATAAATCGAAAACAATATGGAATGCGCAGGGTACAAATATATTTTGGCATTTTGAGCCATTTAAGGAAAGTAAGAAAATTATACAGTGAAAAAATGTTATAAAAATCGTTGTTTTATCTCGTATTATTGTGAATTTCATACATATTTTATTCATTTTAAAGTGTGGTAATATTTATATCATAAGGTCATAATTATTTTAGATATAATTTATTTCTAGTTTTAAGTTCATCCTATTGCGGGTTTCAGTGTCATTTAATAATGTACTAACTATTTCATAAGCTTATATTTATTTTTGTATACATTTATTAATTTATAAGCTAAGTATATAATAACTGCAATTATTTTTTTATAATAACAGTGCAATAAGGGGCTATGGACAATAAATGTATGTACTGAAATAAATAAATAATGAATTATTTTTTATTGATTTTATTTGTCAATCATTTTTTATTTCATATGTTTAAAGTGTATACATTTAGCATGAAATGTAACAATTCTTGAATTATTAACTATTTTATTAGATTAATGTGCAGTTCAACAGCATTCATTATACAACAATATTGTTAAGATGCAATTAAGCCAATTGGAAAAATATTTGGTTATACTAATGTAACATAGACGAAAATACATACTTTAATATTTATATAAATGTTGTTCAGCAACCCTCGAGAAAGCCCAAACATCTTTAGAACCCACAACGAAGCGCTATATAGCTGAGACAAGTACCGCCATCTATTGAGCAAAGCGAATGTGCGTTTTGCGCTATGGCTATATTAATTGCAGATTAGTTACTTTTCAAAATAGTATTTTATAAAAACTATAACTAGTATTTTATGAAAGACAGTATTTAGAAAATTTTGAAATGTATAAACAAATAAAATTTAAAATATTAGATATTTCTGGTAGTAGTAACGTCAGCAAAAAATAATTTTATTCTCCTCATTCAAAAGGTTTTATACTTCAGTATTATTTTACTCTTTCACGTATATAACTCCCCACCACTGCACATATTACAATATTTTGTATATCCAATGTATTGTTATTAAATCAAAGTTAAAATTTATTTAATTACTCTTAAAAGAACTTTTTATTTCAAGGGTATAGTAAATATCATGTCCTACTGAACATACACAGACACACATGATCATTACGAGCCATTTTATCATAACAAGATTATACACGAGTCTCCTCACAGGATGAAAAGAGCTGAGGCTATAGTCTACTAATGTTGTCCAAGCGCGGAAAACGGAAATGGGCCTCACATACTATGGCGCGTCTTTGGCGAATAAGTTTCCGCACCTTTATTGTCCTTCTACGTTATAGCGAGTAGTATTCGATCTTGAAACTTACATATATAATTTTGATACTCATAGGAATTTTAATTATAATCAACTTCTATCCTAGAGCATAACTAATACTGTACTTTGCTGCTCCATTACGAATATATCATTAACACAATATATTGCATATGAGAAATCCCTATTTTATCCGTCGGTGTAAAAACGCGAATATCGCTGTCATCAAAAAACTCCAGGTCTCTTTCTCATATTAAAAATATGTAAACCACAGAAGACCCATATATTGCGGTCTGTTATGAAAGTACACAACTGGATTAATAATAATATTTAGTTAAAAGTATTATCAAGTAATATTAAAAAGCCTAATAATTATAATAACACAGCTAATACATTGTGTTGTCCAATGTGTTGCCCAAGTTATCGATACATATTAAACAAATCAATACTATGTAAATTAAGATATAATCTTCAGTCTTGCGACTATAGTGTAATCCTTTTCGCTTTGATTTTTACTTTTCACTGTGACGCTTAAATAATTATGCATTTGAATAGTACATTAGACTTATTCGATACTATTGGTGGTAAGATTTTATTATTGATCAGTTAAAATTAAATAACACACATCCAAATACTTAATTTAAATCCTTTCGAGTTACTTTTATACAAAAACGAAAGTCAAAAATGTTATCAAATTTCAACTTTCAAATTTTATAACAGACATTAACATAATCGTTGATAATAACAATCTATTTATATACAAGCGGTATTGCGTAAGCGCCGATAAGAGAAACGTAATTTTCTCTTGAATCTTTTCTTGTCCTGAAAATCATGACATTCCCCCTCTACGGCCATTTAGAAACTAAACAGCAATGATATACAGACCCACTTTTATACTGGTTTTCAATTGCTAAGCGCAAGCAAAAAATCAACACGTACCCATCTTCACACAGACATTGACAGGACATATGGATATACAAACGTCTGTATACGCCTTTCCCTCGCACACATTCACAAACGATGGTCGGAACAGAAATCCTTAGAGTTGTACTAATCTAAAATGTGCCATCGATGATTTTAAATAAAACATTGCTTGAGTTATTGTAATAGTAATGAAATAATAAGTATTATTGTTTATTTGCGTTAATGTATGTTTACTTTTAAGTTATTGTGACAATCATTTTTCGGATTCTTATTTTTGATTTGAATGCAAAAGCTCCATCCTATTCCTGTTATTATTAAGTGCCTGTATTTATTTGAATATTTATTATATATAACACACAAGTAATATTATGCTTTGCGGTCTGGAAATTAAATAACACGATAAAAACTATACACGTATAATTTTCAGTGGTGTGTTGTTATAAGAACAAATAATTAATTTCCCAGGAACCTATTGAGAATTTATTCATCAACATCATTATCATCATCATCTTCATCCCTATCATCATCATGAATATCAGCATATTATATAGTATAGGACATAGGCCTTTCCCGACGAGTTACACCCATTATGTCCACGCTGGTTATGCGACTTCGGAAATCGTAGAGCATAGCCTCCCGCACGACCTGCGCTGTTGCCCATAGACGACGAGGATATTTCGTTGTGCTTAGACAGACAGCATAATACCACGGTCCGCCTGTACCAGATTTGGTCGCCTCTTCCGACGCCCTGCATATCGGCATGAAAATTAACAGGTGAATTAATTATATTGTAAAGAATATTGGCAGGGCGGAAGAATACAAGGGACATAAGAATATTGATTATTTATTTAAATAGTTCTTTCTTTTCCGTTTTTATTATTCTAACTAGATAGATGAATGAACCTTAGATGAGGGATGAACCTGAAATCATAAACGTATAATTATTTTAGATATTCAATACAAAAACGTCTCTACACCTTTCTGTAACATCTATACGGATCCAACTAACTTTCCCTACCACTACACAGGCAGTTACGCATGTGTGAGTGCCACTTTCACTTTAGACTCTTCGTTTTATTTTATTACCGATCGTTTATTTAATGGGATATTAATATGCTCTAGTCGATTAAGTGTCATTTGTCTTATGTAATTTCAAATAAATTTAACATACAATGTTCCTCGGTTAAAATAGAATATTTTGGTTTCTTTCAATGTATCTAACATTAAATTCTAAGTATGGAAATCAATGATAATAGAATTTGAGAAACAAAATTAAAATGTAGGAATGAAATTAGTAGCGTATATCTCGATTACATTAAACAGTATCTTCCTGGTTCTTAATAAGTGTAATTTTATATTAATAATATTATAAACGTTAAAATCATGAGATTTCCTAATAGGTTACTAACCTTGCATCACCTACGTAATCTCCGAAATGGCAGGCAGAGCTGACAAAGGAGAGTAGTTTCTAAATCCGTAGGTTTCATCAATTACATTTACGTCCCACGACAGAATAAAAGATGGGTCTATTACCATACCCTGTTTACCACTTTTTGAAATTTTATCTAGAAGTTCAAGATTGGTAAAATTAATTAGTACCCAATCAGAGATTTGAGCCCAGGACCTCTCGAACAACGGCGATGCTTGCTGCAATTCGATCAACGAAGCAAGATCCTTATTGTTGTTGAATGTTTTATTTTTATTACATCATCATCACCAGTCTGCTGCAGTTCATTGTGGGACATAGGCCTCCCCTGAACGATTATGCCCATAATCCACACACTGGATATGCGGGTTGGGATATAATATGTGTTAATTTGGTGAAAATAGATTTAAGTATTCTATCACACTATAAATAAATAAATAACTTTTATTTTATAATGATGAAACAATATATAAATGTGTGTACATTATTAGAATTATATTACAGCTACACGTATAATTTAATTTGAAATTTGATGAGTCAATTGTTAGAGCAAAAAACTAAAATTTTGAAATTTTTAATTATCACGGAGATAATTAACAGACAAATGTTATACACATTCATGTAAGTATATAATAGTTATATAACAATTTTATTACAACAAACTTTCTTTTATAATAACAGAATTTAATTTTAAAGAATGAAAAAAAAATCTAATACAAATTGAAATCGGTGAACGTAACTATTGATCGTAACATAACATAATGATAACAATTACATAACATAATGATAACAATTGAACGTAATTATTGATCGGAAAAGTCTATGTAAATACAGTATCCACACGAATTAAAACACATAACCATCGTCTCCTTCATCATCATGATTATCATGAGTATTTTGCAATCCATTGCTACACATATTAAATTGCTGGAATAACTTTGTTTTAATAATTAAATCTTGATACTGCAGAGGCTAAGCATGTTAAAACCTTAAACTTTCCATTCTATTAATCCCACCTTATCGTTCCCACTCTATCGTTCCCACTATCTCATGTACATAGACACAGTGGGAATAACGATTGCAGAAAAGGGGATCATTTAATAGGAAGGAACAATAAATAGCCCTAAATCCCAATTTAACTTTCAGAGTACAGTTTTCGTCTTGCGCCACGTGTCCTCAAGTGAAGCGGACACTGTTTTGACTTGAACAGCTAGTCGATACTGTATCGTTATATAATAATCAATTACGAATATCGTCAGTACAGGAATTTTGTTAGGTAGGTTATATATAAAAACTATATAGCGAGGCTCAACAAGAAAATTTACTTTAATAATTCTATTGATTTCTGAAAAAAAAACCAACTTCTTTCATGGAATATTTTTACAATGAGTACAGATAGCTTAATATTTTATAACATCAAAGATAAAACAACAACTGTTTCCACGAATCATCTCCATCTCGAAACTCGAAAACCGGCACCTGCAAGCCCATTAGTAGAAAAAAAATTTCTTTCACCGCCATCGGAATTCGGAGTGGCGTCCGCTTACGCACCTTTCTCTTTGCTTTCACGCCGAGATCAAGCAAACAACCTCTTTGCCCTCGATGAGATATCACTGGGATTCAAAACGTTGTAACTGCGTTAAATCCTCATGCGAATTTGTCTTATGGATCTTTACGAATAAAAAACATAATAGGTAGCAGTAATTGAGCACTTCTAGTAAATAATCCTAAACATAAAGTAGTAGAAACAGATGTTCTCCAAGTTTCCATTTTTTTATTAATTGTGGGCGTGGCTCAGATTATATACTCATCCAGTGATATTTTTACTTTGCATCCAGTTGTGTATGTAAGAATTCCTAATTGACAAGATAATTCAATTTAGCCCAAGAGTAAATCAAACATCGATTTATTGATTTCTAACATATTAGTTTCAGAATAGTGAAAGTTGAACATACGCAGCGCAACTTCAAATGTGTCTTCGTGCCCATTATCAAAATCAAAAACTTTATTGATACAAATTTAATAGTGACTGGAGTCCTTCTTTGAACACTGACCGCTGGTTTTAATTATAAATTACTTATTTCGAAAATTACATATTATTATCTGTCAAATATGAAAAAAATAAAATCTTTTTAGGAACAATGTGAATTTTCACTTGAAATTCAAAAGGAATATTGGTAATAAAAACAAATTGTCACCTGGATCATAAAATTTAGAATTTTTTTATATACTAACATTTTAAACCGTTACATAGAAAATTATATTAACTTAGATGGCTTTGCCTTATTAAGTAGTGTAGTTAGAATTTTGCTTTTTGCTTTTTATTGATAAGTCCATAAGTAAATAATTTATTGACTTCAATATTCTTTAAGGCGCGTAACGTAAGCCACTATGGCTTTAACGCTCTCGTCCTGAGAGGAGACCTATGTTTCTAAAGGGATATGATGAAAGGTTTGGAAATAAAACATCGATGGTAAGAAAATCAAATGTTTTTGAACTTCTTCTGTATGCTACAATTAAACATAATATATCAATTTAATGAAATAATATACATATATTGCAAAAATATACATATATTGCAACTTTTCCTATAAGAGTAATATATGATTAATAAACATGCCAGCCAAACTTATTTAATTAAAAATTATATTCATGATTTCCTCATTGATGACATTCATCTCATTGACTTATATGTATTAATTTTTAACTTGAATATACAATTATAATTGTCTATGGTAACCGATTCTAAACTGTAACGTAACATTTCTTTTTAACTTCGAGAATAACGAATCCATAACAATTTTAAAGGGGTACATTTGAAAGTTCAAAAAGTAGATGGTAATGTTAAAGATATCCTTTGAAATCCAAAATCGTCTTGCTTAAAATATAGCACATTTTCCTGGAACAAAATTGAAAGAATTAAACGATCACAGACTAAATATACCTCATATAATATATACTCGAAGGTGGATCGTGTGATTGCATCACATTTCCCCGAAATCTGAACGGCAGGTGTTTCGCAACCAGCTACAGAGCCGGATGTGTTTTTTGCGTCCGTCGAAGGTGAAAGTAGCCTACACGCTCAAACTCGAAAGTCGTGTGAAAGTGAGCAAGTCCAGGCGAATGGCACTCGTGAAGCGAACAACTTGTATTTGCGAGTCGGTGCACAACCTCTCACGATGGTCGCTGGTCTGGCCGATGAAACATAAAGGGTTGAAACAACACAGACAGAGAAAGACACACACACAAATAGTTCTAGATAAGACTAGATTCTGGCGCCGGCGACTAGAATGCACGCGACGATGTAACTTATCTCGCTGATCCTTATCAATGACAGGAACTAGTCCATAGCCTGGGATTGAATAAACATGATGTATATATATGTTCTTGTTGCTTTTGTATACACATGATATAGGTATATAAATGTTCTTATTCAAATCTCTTCTTGTAATAGTGTAACTTTTAAATCAATAAGAACATTTCGGGGTTATTAGGGGGATTATTCGACATAGCTTTCTGTGTATCGTTACAAAGTATTTTATTATACATTAAATTATACTAATAGACGTTAATACAATATATAAAAAGTATTTTTTTGTACAATACTGATGATTTCATGTACTATTACGACTCCACAGTCATGGTTCTTTTGAAGTAAAGTCAAATTTGTTTCTAACAATTAAATAGTTCTTATAGTGTGTACCCTGACTTTCTATTCGTTGTTATTCTTTATTTTTTCCATAATTTTCGTTTTACAGAAATTATTTATTCCATAAACACAGTCTCTCACATGTCGACTGAAAGCCTCGTCGTTTCATGAACAGTCGGTGACATCACGCATGACCGCATCCTTAGCAAGGTTATATCACGATGTGAAAGTCGGTCGTTCAACCCGGGCCGACACACTTACGTGCGGCGGCATAAGGCAGCGCGTTGCGCTCTCTCGTATCTCTCTCGGTGAGATTGTAATGCCGCCGAGAGATATGAAATGGTAGATCTTTAGAAATTGTATACGTAGAAATTTTGTATTTATATATTTATTACCTATTATATTTACATTACGCCATACTTATTTGTTTACATTTATTATTTACTTTATTAGTTATTTTATGCTGTAGTTTTCGCCTGAATAATCTTTTTTTTTTTTTCTTAAATATCGGTTTGGTAATGGTAGGCAAATTAAAATTAAACATAGTAATAAATGATTTATTTATTTTTAACTTCTGTATTTGAAATCTTTATACATACACATGTCACATAACAGAAGAAAAAACCCGGAGTTCGCCCAATACGTCCCCTTAGAATGCATGCAAGATGTCCAAATATAGATGATAGTTTAGGCTTAGGATAAGTAAATAGATGACTCCTTTAAGAAGCTGATGACTTTCGAAAATGTGTCCCGTTCTCGAAAGTAAGGATCCCATTATTATAACTATTGAAAGGTTATATATGGTTCTGGTAATAAAAAGATACAAAAGCTATAAAACTGTATAACTAAACAACAAACTTGCAGATAAACCATGATATTTAATATTGCAAACAAATCCAAATCACTCCCTTTTCAAAAAAATACGTGCGAAATAGAATTCCTCTTAAAACTGACAACAGATGAGGAATTACTAGCGAATTCTACTAAACGGATCAAGTTCTGCAAAAGCTGTGTATATGATTCAAAGACCAAACATAACTCAACGGTCAGGGTTATTTAATACTGAACTAGTTGAGAATAATCTAACAACGTTTAAAATCTAATGTATATATCAGAAGACATATGTGACTATGAAATCAACACAAGGTACATCTGCGTGGCATGTAAAGAAAAGATTAATTCAGCTAATTGAAGACCATATAAAACACAATTAGAAAGTCAGACGCTAGCTAGCATTACGACACGAATTCAAATGTTTCCACGATAATAACGCAGAAACGTACAAAAGTAAAAACGTTACGACCGAAAACATTAATAATGAACTTGACTTCCGTTCGTGAGCACACTTTCACGGTTACGCTTATATACCGTTTTGTATATAGAGCGTTTATTTCAGACTGTACTGTTATAGAAATAAGGTTGAATATACAACTGTAGCGGCCTGATTTTCCATCCTAGTGGCTTGATAAATATGCATTTATGTATTTGGGATGTTAGAGGAATGTGGAACCCGCTAGCCCGGTTTGTGATGCCTAGTAGTTACATGAATGATTCTATGTGAAATCAGACGCAGAACAGGTGAAGCGTCTGCACTACCTACTATAATTATTTGTTCTATCGAAGTGGAAAAAATAACATGTGTAAGATTTGACCGGCTTGTTTCTTCAGTGTTTAGTGGACCTAAATGATGAGCCCAAGATTGTATATTTTATTCCCACCTAGAACAAATTTTGTGTATTGAGTGCAAATATTTGTACTGTGTTCAGTTGAAAAATATTATCTACATATAATAAGCATTTATTTTAATGTATGATCATATATGACGTTATATATGTAGTTTGTCAGCCATCTTTATTAAAATGTAGCTTATATGCAAAATATGCATATAAGCATATGCATATGCAAAAACTAAGTTTACTTCCCAGTCACAGATTATACATTACTCACATATAGAGTTTCGAAAAAACTTGCTTTGATCTTCAAATTAAGCAAGTCCAAGTAATCATAAGGTCTTACTTTTTTTACAGGATGTATGTTTTCTAATCTTATATCATTATCATTAACATGAAACACTTCCCTTACCTTTTCTCCTCTCAGAAAAAAAACGTTATAAAATAGTCGTATGAACGTGTCATTAATTCCACAAAATATTTCTGGACTATATCTTTAAGAATTTTTGATCCCAAATTTCTTTTAATTTCAAATTTCTATGGACTAACTAAATAGTCCAACTCAGTCAAATCACAAATACATGGCTTCTGTACTGGAAATTCCAAGACATAAGTAAATAAACCACGTAGCTGATTCTCTTGCGGTCACAAGTAAAATGTGGTTATTGTTCCAGTTAAGATGGAATGAACTGATGTTCAGACTAAAACGTCCGTGTTAATCCATAGCAAACCAAGATTACCAAGGCAAAATACTTAACTTACTGGTCCATGTACCATGAAATACTCAACTTGCTGGTCGAACCTTGCTCTAGCCGCTTCACTTCGTCGTAATATAAATCGCTTAGATCTAACTCTGTACATGCATTGAATACTATTGTATCATGAAATAAACTGGCGACTGGTGATCCAGGAGGCCTAGGTTCGATCTCCGCGTCGGCTAATATTGGATTCAAATTTCTATTGGTGGCTGGGGAATTTAGATTTGTCAACAGTGTTTGGCAAAACGCTCACACCCTGTTTTATATAAGGACGTTAAACGTAACATATGAAACATAGCTTGTGGCAGAACAGTCTTCTGGCCGTAATCACCATGATCATCATTTAAGGGTTCGTCCAAGCTGTATCGAAGCCAAGATACTTTACAATTTAGTAGGATTATCGTTCATTTCAGAAAATGTCGGCACATATCACTACATCATTTCGACATAAAAATATACCTATAGTTCCATTCAGCTTTTACATGTCATATATAAAAACGACTGTATATTAAACAACCACGTAAGTCTCAACACGAATACCTACCGTCTCGTGTGTACAGGTGGCGACTTTCCAAACTTTCATTTTTCTCTCACACACCGTCTCGTGTGCTCAAATGTGTACTTTAACACATTAGGGCTTAAGTTCAATTTGCAGTCACCGCGGTATGAGTAGAGTATGACAAATTGGCCACCTCTTTCACGATTGCATAACATCGGTAAAACTGATTCTAGTGTTTCTAGAGTCACGAATATTTTTTCAAATATATACAATGTTGAAATAATACGGTCTTTCATTGTTGTACTGATATGTTTCTTTAAGCTTTGTTTGGAAATGATTTCTTTATAAATAAAATAAAAGTTTTTTTTTATAAATAAATGTATAAGTTGAATGAATTTTTGTTTAGAAATGATTTCTATATAAAAATTAAATATACACATGACATTATATGGATCAATATATTACATTCTAGCTATTATTGTATAGAACATGTACATAAGGGTAGACATTCAGTACATTTGATTGCCAAATACGAATTGCCTTGCTCATTATTCGTATCATATTGCAACATATAAATTAGAGATCACAATAAAAAAATACCCGACTGAGTTTGTTGTGAGTTCTTCTCAGACCAGGGCGCGTTTGGAACTCTCGTAGAATTATTAGATATAACTCGAGGAGTGTTTTCAAAGGGGTTTAACTCAATATCCACTACATATTGAGTTGGACCCTTTTGACATCTATCCATTGACGTACACAGGACATTTCTGATGGTTTTAAGTAAAAAGATGTAGATAAATAAATATATGAAAATCTGATTTAAGTGAATAAAAACTTTCAAATTTCAAATTTTGACATCAATTCCATTTTCCTCTTCAACACTTTCATGATAAAACAAAAAATAAACCTAGGAAATGTAAGATATACCTAAAATAAGCATATTTCTCAATCTATGAAATATTTTAGGTATATATTATTTTATTCCTTGCCATGGATTTATACATATAACATTTGGAAAAGTCGACATAAGCAGTCGACATGAGGCATTGCCTTACTTATGTTACAGTGGTAGAAAAATGTTCTTTGGTAACTTCGCTACAGAAGTATCACTCCTGTCATTTTTAAATACTTCTATTTCGAACAGAGGTCTGTATTATTCAAGGGCTAGAACAAGTACCTACCTTAAGAATTATTTCTTAAGGCAATTATTAAATAAAAATGTTATTTATTAAGTTATTACATACACACATATCTTCACGCCGGGTCCCTTAAGTTCTTTAAAGGAAGAAACCGTTTGCAAGTAATACCAACTTGAATTTCTGTTGTGTTTTTATGTGAATTGTAAATATTTGTTGTTTTCCAATGGACTGACAACATGCGGGAACTAGTTAGCGGTACAAAAGAAAAAATCATTGAACTAGTACCATTACGTTATAACATGGGTATCAAAATACCATATCGTTGAGTATAAAAAAGGAATAAAATTAAATACGGTCGTTTTAGAATTAGAATTTAATAATAGAATTGGTGAATATATCACATGTATTTTTTCATTATATTGTGTACAGATAAGGTGCCTGTCAAACAAGAGTAATCATGCTTTTTATTATAATCCTAAATACACATTGTGCATCCAAATTACAAGCCTGTACTAAATTTTTACACCCATCGCGAGTATAAACCCAAAAAAAATGTTTTATGTACCTAACAGTCCCTTTCAACATAGAGGTACTACATGTCGAAAAATGAATAATTGGTTTGATGGAATTAAATATAAGTATGTACTGTTAAGAAATAAAATATGATATTGAAAATAACTTTCTTATACCGACAGGAACTAAAAATGATGGATTAACGCCTAGTTGCGATATTGTTATACATATTAACCAGTACTAGCCGAAAGTCTCGTGTGCATTGGCAATTTTTATATGTACGTACAGGCCTGGGTACTAGGATTTAGAAAAGTGACCATTTGATGGACGATAATTATTTGAAAATAAAAACATAACCACAATTAATATTATTGGTTAAATCAAATACCAACAAAATATTAAGTTTAGCAATCGTTCTATATTATAAAACGTATAACATTATAAAACTGACTTATAAAACGTTTGAACGTATCGCTAAATATAGCACTGTAAATATTAAAAGTATATTCAAATGCGACATTTACGTGATTCAGAGATACGAGATTATCATGGCTGTTGTATGTGCCCGTTTATAAATAAAAAAACTTTTACACTTTTCGTATCTACTCAAAATAAATACAAATCATCATCATTATGAGATCGGTACAACAAAACTCTCTCCTTGCCTATTTTTATTATTTGCTTTGATCTCGAACCTCTAGCGCCATCTCTTGACGCGCTGTTATGCACGACGCTTCTATGATACTAGCGACATCTGTTATTGCGGCGATCAAAAGAAAACCGTTATACACGATAACACAATAAGTAAAATAAAACTATTTCCAACCGCTAGAGAGTGCTACTTTTTTTTTTTACTTTTTGTAAAATCGCAAGCAAATGGTAATTTACATTCCCTTGTTTATCTTTCTTTAGTAACAACAGAATCTTAGAACGCACGTGTACCTTTAATTCGTGTACGTGGTCGTTGAATTCCCCTAACTGTAATTGAATTTTAAATGAGAATGTTAAATTTAAATCGTATTAAAACATCGTAAATCTGTTTTAGTTGCGAAAAAAATATTTAATTAATAAAATTACGAATCTAAAATAACATGTACATGACAAGAAAAATGTTTGTTTATACTGATACAGATAACAAACACCGTATTGAAGAGCGACATCTGTCGTGAATTTTCCGAAATATATATTAATTGGAATACAAAGGATGTATATTAGAGAATATTATTATAGTACCTAATTTGGACAAAGATGTCACAAGATGGACCAAGATGTAAAAAAAATAATTAAACCAATTTGAATTAAAAATAGTTCCAAAAAAGAACTGTTACACCGATATCATTTTACATACAATCGTAACATCACGCCTATAATCCCTGAACAGGTAGGTAGACGATCGGTAGTGGCACTTGCAACTAACACGGCCAACAATGCACTCTTTGAATCTTTGGACACAATTTACGAAATATTTTTCAGTCTTATATTTAGGTTATATATAATTATGACTTAAGCACTTATATTTAGGTAATTATTGATGATGGGTAACTAGTATATGGCAAATACGAAGACGTTGTATACATATAACCACAAAACAGTGAAGTGATATGACAAAAATGTAAATCGGTATACGATTATGCTTTTTGAGGGTAAGACTTAAAGCGTATAGCAACTATGATAGCATTTGGTTCGTGATCATTCGCTAATTATAGCGTTACGTAACTTATTATCCTTGAACCACCCTAAATTATATTTATAACAGCATTGAGTTCTGTAAGATACAACAGATACATCATTTTATGTACCCTTATAAAAAGTTCATAGATAATGTAAAGTAATTTAATATAATATCGGAGTTATGTCTTATCATCATTATTTTCGTATCCTCTTGCAGTTAACGCCATTGGATATATCTAAAGATATATATCTAAAAAGGTATATACCTATCTAAAGGTTTGCATTAGACTGCTTCCTAACAATAGTTGTAGTTAGAATATCATTGTTGTATGTGCTATAATTTTGTACAAAATACGTAACTTCACGCCCGTAATCCCCGAAGAGGTAGGCAGAGAAATGCAAAACACTCCCACATTTCACCGGTTACGTTTACGTCCCACTATGGA
>DWEI01002501.1:0-14253 GCA_018245875.1 Mysoria ambigua | reverse complement strand
TCCTCGATATATGGTCTATTCAATACAAAAAGAATTTTTAAATTCGAACCAGTAGTTCCTGAGATTAGCGCGTTCAAACAAACAAACAAACAAACAAACAAACAAACAAACAAACAAACAAACAAACTCTTCAGCTTTATATATTAGTATATAGATAATATTTGATATTAGAGGATATTAAAATATCTACATAAAAACTTCATTTATTTTCAATGAGTTTCAGTAAAATACATAACAATTGGATAAGGTTTCGCATATTAATTAATTGGTAATAGTATGTAATAATATAAATTTGCTACAGTTAACGGCACTAGGAACTTGCACGCCTAGCACATTGAAGTGATTTTTGGTATATTGTAAAAATGCTAATGAAGACAACAAGTCATAATAATAACATATCTTGGGACGACTTGCGATAGCCTCATTCTACTTCCGTCTACTGAGTGAATCTGTACAATGGAATGGTCATGACGATTGTGATACGAAAAAAGGAACACGTAGTAACTTCTAATCCCTGATGAAGTAAGCAGAGGAATGATGTACACTATCACGTTTAACCGGTTACGTTAAATTTTCACACAGCCATTTAATTCCTATCTTGGTAATCAGACGCTTGAAACACATTATCATGAAGCAAAATTTTATCGTGGAAAGGAAATTCATAATCAACATCATCATCAACAGTTAAATCCTTAACATATATATCTTCGTAAGGAAAGAAGTTTAAACTGACCGTAAATTTAGAATGACTCGTCTCGAATGTAACGTAAACATCTTACGTATGTACAATGTATAATACGTGGAAGTTGTCTAGACACCTCGATATTATGACGTAACAGCGGGGTTGGGTCGCGCAGAAGGCAAGAGTTGTGGGCATTGGACGGAATAAAAAGATGAGAGATAAAGGGTCTTCCTTGTAAATGTCAGGTTGATTTCTGCGTGTTGTACATTGAGGTAAACGTCAACCCACTTTGCCTAGACGAAGTCCACATATAGGTCAAAACAGACTACTTTCTAAAGAATACCTAATGCTGATAGTTACATGCGCCTATAAAAAGAGGTATTCAAGTTTGTATTTTTGAATCTACATAGCATTACAGCTTTCTTGAAGTAAAGCAATGGGAGAGATGTGTCACAGTCTAAACTGAAGATAGTATGATATACATAGTAGTTAGGTTAGTACACTGCAATATTTTTTAAAGTGTCATATTTAAGTAGTGTGCCTTCTAAATAAAATCATGGCCCGCTACTCTGTGACCTTAGCACATTAGTACGTATGTATATTCTTATCTGAGATCTTAAAATACACGTATTTCAATTAAGTAACTCAAATAATTAATTCAATTAAGATATCTTACTTCAATTAAAGCATCATCTAAGTCTATGTCTAGGTCCTAAACCAACTAATGGTTTAATTCAGTTCCAAGAGTAAAAACCAATTGAGCGAGATGAATAATTCAAATACACTCGCTTTAGAAGAATCACCTATTCTATCATCATCATCAGCCTATCCCAGTCCACTGCTGGACATAGGCCTGCCATCACCACTCTGTACTTACCATTGAATTCTCATCAATCGAGTCCAGACCCATAACCGTGACGTGGAAGTTGACGATGGTGGGCTGGTCGTTCTTCTTCGGAGGTCGCATCTTGTCGTACAGTCTGGGGTCGTCGGGCAGCAGGTCTTGGAACGTTAGCAGAGTGGACCTGTTGACAATTAGTTCATGTTAAACAGACTCCGCGTTGCAGCCGTCCATCATTATTGTTTATACCCAAGCAGGTGAACGCAAGTTCTGCCAATTCGCACTCGACAGGCGAGCCAGTTTCTGATTTTAGCGCTTTTTATTATCTAAGGTGACGATTCTCCTTAGATAATAGATCTCCTTAGATAAATGCAACATTGGAACGAAGTGGTCAATGGTGGTAATGGATGTTCAGTTGTCTCTTGAATGCATAGATTTTGAAACATTTAATCTCAAGTTAACGTAACTTCAGCGTCGCATTAGTCCGTCGTCAGATGCTTATTCTTATTATAATCATAATGATCCATTGCTATTGCAGTCCACCGCTAGACAATCCCCACGCTGGGCATGCGCGTTGGGATCTCAGAATACAGCTTCTTTCACCGCCTACGTCGCAGCCCTGGGCGGCCAGAGCCCTAAATCACTGTGCCTAAAGCCATAGTATGTTCTTGTACTGTCGGTAAAATTTACCTCTAAATATGAATCTCTCTATCTATGGGGTCCCTTCTGACACCCTACAACATATGATTAGCATGGAATTGAAAAAAAATCATTGCAATAGTGAAGTATCTAACTGTAAAAAATATAAATAATGAAATAAAATATTAGACAACGTTGTAACAAAGTGTAAAAAATTGTTACCAGACAATGCAGTGTGCGCCTAGTGTCCATTTCATGTTTTTTACACGTCGTAATATATTGTTAAAATATTACCTAAATGCGTTTGTATTCCATAAATATTTTTATATGTATGTGATACATTACAAAGAATTGCCATTATTATTAGAATTAATCAACACTAAAATCCATCATTTCATGATTATACTAAATACTCTGTACTTTTACACGAATACACGGCATTTAAGCCGTTCAGAATTACGCGATGGAAGTTTATGGTTTCGTGGCTCTATTGTCGATGCCCGCCGGTTCACAATGTGGCCAGACACAATGAATGTTTACTTAAATTCTTAATGGGTTTACCTGCCACATGACGATCTGCCCAAAGCTTTTTATGGTGTTCAGGAACGTAATGTATATTGGTATAATATTTATTAAAAGCATTATACATACACATGTGCGGAGAGCAACCGGTGTACAAGCACGTCCGATTAGTAAATATATTTATATTTGACACTCTTTTATCTCTGCCTACTCCTTGAGAAAGCTGACGTGATGACATAATAATAATATTGAATAATAATAACGTAACTCCACGCCTGCTATTGCTGAAGAGGTAGCCAGAGGAATAAGGAACAATCCCAAGTTTTAACACTTAGGTTTACTTCCCAGTTAGGAATAGGTCTTGAACCTATTGCTATGCATCGCTATGAAAACTATAGTGCTCGACCCGGAAATTAAAACCAGACTTCCCGATCGGCAATCGCTCTTGCAACCAACATGGCCACCGAGACAATCAATATTGAATAATAATGTTTGACTAATAAGCAGTTAGCACTCAAAGAACGTCTTACGTTGTTGATGTACCCATTGTTGTGTCATCATGCTGGATCCCTGGCTTAGAGCAGGGAGCACCGGGCAACCAATATGTCTATCCTTACTGACCTGGCGTGCGTCTTGTACGTCCAAATAAGTCTTCTATAATAGCGACTGAAATCTTTGTTCACGCTTCAAGTATTTGAACCTCATGACTCTATTTTGAAGCCGGCGCCGAGAGGTTTGCAGTGTTGGTTTTTTAAATTGAAAGGGCTTGTAAAGTGTGATACTCTTGCTTAAAGGTAAGTATATATTATGTTGCTTTAAGATATATATACCATTTTTAATTTTGAATCCTTAAATTGCAACGCTTTTGTATTTTATATTAGACACAATTATAGTCATAGCACTTAATGTTAAACAATAACGTAAATTACGTTACCACTGACTCTTAGTCAGGTTCATCCTTAAATTAATATTAGATAAGAAATTAGCGAGCGTGAAAATGGTCAAACGATTAGAACCCATATTGTTTTACATTCTGCTACTTGCATTTAAAAGGTTCCACGAATAGTGATGAAGAAGCATAATCAACACATTGTGCATTACTTACTGAGCATAGCATAAATCACTGGAACTGAACCATAGATGACCAAGAATTATGGTCAGCCATAGAAGCTTTCCTGGCGTCATCGCCGTCATTTTGAACACACTGCGTTACTCTTCTTATTTATTAAATATTTCAAATCGAGTAAAATAATGCTGTATACTTTTATTATATCTAAAGTTTGTTTAAAGTTCTGTCCAACTAATAATCATTTTTAGTTACTTCACTTATTTTTAAATTTTACAGTAACAACATAAATTTATACCTTCTTTTTTATCTTTATTCTGACTGCACTGTTTTTGGACGTTTCTCGATTAATTAAAAAAGTTTAAACCGTTGTAGCTCAACATGCACAATGCGCGCGGATTTTGACAGATGCCGTTGAAAGCGCGCGAAACAATGATGGAATGGAGGCGGTAAAAATTTTGCACTTTACAACTCCGCAGCGCATGCGTGTTCCTGCCTATTATATTACTTTCGCTGACCGAAATGTGGAAATGTAAAAAGAATCAAAGTGTGACCTATTTGTGACGTAGCTATCTGATCCACTTGAGATTCAAGGCCATCTATTCTTAGTACTTAGGCTGCTGTAAGTGCCCTAGACGTCTCCGACGTATAGAGGACGTAGACATAAGACATGAGTAAACTTATTATGATACGTAAATCTTGTGTAATCAAATTAATATAAAACAAAATAACGCAGAAAAATAAGATCATTTATGTGTCATACGTTGTCGGTATATAAAGTGGTGTACCAGTTTAGATTTGTTTTCCTAGTCATCAAAAACTACATTAAAGTTCATACTAAATACTAAATATCACTGAAAGAAATGCATAATACTGACGTTAAACCTAATTGATAAGAATGCGTACGTCATAGGTCACATATTAGTGCGAGCCATTGTAATCTTAATTATTAATGGATAAGGCATTAATTTATGCACTGAAAATTTAAAGGATCTGAACAAGAGTAATAAAAACTATTTCAGTTGACAAACTAATTCTTAAGAAAAAAAACTTACAGTTAACATTTTGTCAAACAATTACAAAATCATCCTCAATGTCTGCCAAAGTGACCATAGCAGAAGCGGATATTTCGATGTCATCGAGGCTAATGTCGGTTATACCCGTTTCTATTTTTCTTTTTTACTATGTTTCCTTATATTACGGGTTTTGATAATTATTTTGAATATTAAATAAAATATAACAACAATCACAATCTTTCTTTCGGACAATATAATAAAATTAATAACTAAATTGTCGCAGAATCGTAAATAATGAAATAAAGACGGCAACAAAAGTTATCAGATCGATCTGCAAGCGAAAATAACCATTATCTTATTCTTGTGAATCTGAAATCTGAAGCGGCATTCAACCTTAGGGTAGTAAGCCGGTTCTTTGGCCGACCGTACATACAAGTTTTTCAGTTTCGAATATTGAATAAAACAAACTACGTAAATCTTATTATGGAACTGATAGACAGTGTAACATTATTACTATTACCAGCGACATGTGCTCGCGCACTGCCGGACGTAGGCCGGCCCGGGTGAGCGCGATCGTGCCGTGAACCTAATTAATGTGTACGGTACATCAGTTCCTAGTCAAATATTATTATTTTATAAAACGTAACATCACGCCTGTAATCCTCGAAGAGGGAGGAAGAGGAATGCATTACAACCTCATGATTCACCGTTACCTTTACGTCCCAATATGGATCCCACCGGGACCCAATAAAATGACTGCGGAATAAGAATGCATTCCCCGAACGCGTGCTGGTTAAATAACAGATGTGTGTGTCGCACATGTACGATGATATGCATATGGACAACTGCTGCCAAATACTTGAACAATTGTAGTCGGAGACAGTCGGACACGAAAATTAAATAGAAATGAACATTCTCGATGTTCAGTTCTGTGTGACAGATAAGTGATGTTTTCATTTAGACTGTAAAGTGGATACTCGACTCACATAGGGAATGCTAAGTCTTTCAGATATTATTATTTCAGCTATTATTATTTCAGATACTATTATTCCAGATATTATTATACCAGCTTTTTTAGTCAAAAAATATCCATAAGGATCTTATCTCCTATCTATTTAAAAATTCAAGTTTGTACGTGAACATAACGCAAACACCAAAGGGTTTATATAATCTTAACAAAAAATTAATGAAATTTTACCAACAGTATTGTTTATAGTATGAATATTAATTGTAAATTGATAAAAACAGAACTCTTTAATAAAAAAACACTTTTTAATTATAATATCATTTCAAGTATTACAATACACTTGCTTATCAATATTTTTATTACTAACAATCTCACTACAATGTTGTCCTGTATGATTTATAACTAAATAAACTTAAAAATTTACAAAATATTAATATATGTAGTTTGGTAAAACATAACTTATGGGAACTTAAATTCAACTACACGCTTTTTATAATTGTACTGTAAACGAGTTGTGAGACTGTCACGAAGCATATTTTAAAACTTACTCCCTAAACTCTCCGCCTCATCTTACATTCATGCGGTGAAATTTACCTCCCAACCATCTCGGCCTATCAGTTCCAACTCACTTATTGAATCCATATGAAATACATATAGAGCTAACAGCATAGATGCCCTAACAAAATCCATAACACAATCACCTGTCATCTTGTGGACTCGGACTCAGTGACAGATAGAAACATAACAACGCATTGCGACTATCTTGTTACTTTGTTCATATTTTTCTTGTCACACTCCATAGATTCATTTTATTGAAGTTGAAATCCCGGGTCGCGGGGACTCCTGCATTTGATTTTTATTTCATGTACTCACTGTTTCACCACTGCTTTTCCGTTCTCGATTAAACTTAATTGTACATCTGGTTCATCTGTATTTGTACCTTTAAAGCTATTTTCTATATCTATAAGCGTCCTATCTTTAGTTTCAGGTAACATTACGTACATAATAGACAAACAGATGGTTAACATACATGAATACACCAGAAAGGCTCCTTGTACCCCTATCGACGAGTACATGTGAGGAGCCGTCTTCATGGAGATCACAAACGATGGAGTTAAGAATGATGTGGACAAAGTTGATCCTAAACTTCTATAAGCCAATGGGAAAACTTCGCCACATATCACCCAATTCAAAGGCGCGACTCCCAAACAAAACGATAAAGTATACATTATCATTAAAAACATGGGTAATATATCTAGTAACCAGCCCGGCGAAAATAAACCAGCGTTTCTCATGTACACGAAAACGGACACCGCTGAGAGAGATAACACTGTCATCGTTCCACTTGTAAACAGAATCGTCCTTCGCTTAAAGTATTTCAGTAAAAATATAGCTAACAGAGCACAAATTGTTCTTAGTAAATCTATCACTGTGAATTGCCACGCGACTTGTTCAGGCGTTTTTTTATTTAATACTGCTTGAAGGATCAGGTTCCCGTACGCTGGCACCATGTGAGCTCCGCCGAATTCGAACACTATCAACATGCTTATCGCTATAATGGACGGCTTGTAAAATTCTTTCTTCTTAAAAATCTTCAGAACGTCTTTCAAGGTATCAGTCACAGATTTGATTAGTCCCTTTCGTCTCTTAGTAGCTTCTCTGCTCTTTCTATTTTCTTCCATTTGCATGTCCCATTCCTGTGATCTGATCATTGCTTCCAATTCGTCGTTTTGTTCTGGTCCGTCGCCCCGAAGCCATTTAAAGGCTTTTCTCGCGTCGTCAAATCGGCCTTTAGAGACTAACCAGCTCGGAGACTCTGGCGATAATGTTATAATAGCCATGGCTATTAAAGGAAACATGGAGCACACCATTGCAGTGTTCTTCCAAGTTAGATGGGCACCCCAGACGTGAGACAACAAGATTCCTAGCCCTAGTGTTATCGCGAAGGTCCCCAGAAAAGCTCCGCGGTAGTTTGGTTCAGTGTACTCTGCTACCAATATGGCGGCTAAAGGTGTGCGTAAGCCGAGGGCTAAGCCATGTAGTAATCTGGCGAATAGGAAAAAAGACACAGAATTTCCCATGACGAAGATTATCCAGCCGAGTAGAGCTGGCAAAGTGGAGATGAGGTGGGCCCTCTGGCGGCCGTAGCGAGTCATCAGAACCGGAGATATGAAGTTCCCGACGATCCCCATCACTCCCACCACTGACGCTGAAATTGGATAATACAGTTTTCGATATAGAAGTGACAGTGAAAATAAAAAAATATAAGTCATATTTAAGCAAAAGTTGACTAAGTAGTACTTCGTTACAATCGTTAATGAATTATGATTAAACGTAACATGACGAGATAAAATGTATTAATGAACTTGGCCCATGCTAACTAAATCATTCAATTCTATTGTGTACATAACCACAGTAAACAGCTAACAGTAACAATGAGCAATAAAAAATAACCATAATTAAGTCGACCTCGGGTCTTACATTGTAACATTACAGCGATGGTTTTTAGATAGACATATACATGGGTAACCAGCTAGGCGGCCAGTGGTGAGTATAACAGCCTTAACGCTCCCCATTCTGAGATCCGAGTTCAGTGGAACTTTTCAATGGTGGGCTATGATGACAGACACATAGACATTTCTAGAATAAATGTTTAAATCCTCGCCTTGAACATAAATCAATATTCAAGTATACAAAATGCAAATCGAATGTAATTATATGCTTTTACACTGATTATACTGTTTATGCATTAAAATTACAGTAATAATTATGCTGCCGACTACCTCCCTGCTCGTGTTGTTGCAAGCACCACTGCCGATAGGCAAGGCGGGGTTGAAATCCCGGGTCACGGGGACTCCTGGATTTTCCTAATTTAGCTTTTCTAATAGTCGCTCGGAGTTCAAATATGTTCCTCGTGTATGGCAATAGACTTACCACCTATTCCGTAGTGCGAGGGAAAGGTAACTGGTGAAAAATGGGAGTGTATTACACCCTTCTGCCTACATCTACAGGTAATTCAGACGTGAAGATATAAGCTATAACAATACCTATCCAAGAGGTGTCATGGTCGGTCAGCACGATGTCTCCAGTAGAATTCAGCTGCGCGAAGAGGACGGCTGGGAAGCCGTGCGCGCAGCCGTGGCCCGCGATGTTCAGCGCCGCGCCTGACACCACGAACGTCTGGAAGAGCGCAGCACCTCCCATGACCATTCTATAATTCCGACACCGATTGGCTACCTCGCTAACTGCGTCAAAGTCATTTGTTTCATTCTGTTATTATTTTTACATTGGTTTTTATTACATTCGCGTGCGCTGCTTAGATGGTTAAATATAAGACGTAATGATGCACTAATGAATTGTAAGACTAAAAGCGCTATACGAAACATATGCCCCCAGCATATCTATGTATAACAGCTAAGCTGAAAATTATTATATAACCACTACATACGTTTGATGAATTTTTCATGTAATAATAAAATATGAATCCTAATGAAATATCCTGATAAGTATTTCGTCAACGAGATAATTTTAAAGAAGAACATTTTTGTTTGCACATCATTAAAAGTCGTGTCAATTCGTTGATGTCATTTAATTATCAACATTTCATTTCAAAGTTATGAGTATAAAGACGCTACAGGCGATCCGCTTGCGCACGCCGCAGTTTGCTTTCCACCTCTATGAAGTCGACGTTGCCGGGGTGCGGGGGTGTTTTGCTCTATACTGTAAGTTTGTCGCAAACTACGCGCGGACGAAGCCGAACGGCTCAGCTAGTATTTTATAAAACTAAGTCATTACAAAAAATTTAGGGTGGACCGACCCAATTACATCGTTATGGTTTGATCAGCAGTCGCCCTTGCAGAACCTCTACACAAGATAATTACGGATATTTACATGTTGCGTATAAATTTGACGTGTTACATCTTATTTAAAGTAACTTATATCAAATCACATTCATTACTTTATTTTAAAAATAACTCTGGCAAAAACATTAAACAGTTAAATTAAGAGCCAACGTTGCACATATATTTTTATTTAGCTATTAAAATACAAAAATTAAGATAGCAGAAACCACTAAGAATAATTAATAGAATAATTTAACTATATTTATGTGAAATAATGATCAATGTCAAAATTAAATGTTGGGCAATTGACGTATAGCTTAGTGAATCTTTTAAGTATCAAAAACCTGCTCTCATCATGACGTATATATGTACATACGAATGCTATTGCCATATTTTCTCATGTTCTCATCATCATTATTGATAATAATGAAAAATGACACACCTACATGAAATTGTACTACTCCAATGTTGCCCATATGTATATATATAGCTCTTTAAAGTAAAAACATATATTTATAGCACTTTTTGAATTAGCAACTTTATTGACATATCATGTCCACTATAATATATTATAAAAACCTCAGTAATATATCTGTATAGGAAATAATAAAAGCATTGCATTGAAATCTCGCCACAGTGATTGATTCATTTTTATATCATTTCATGTGCATTCTCATTAGCTGAGAATTAGTCGATTCGTCTGTTTAATGCTATATGCCCCGCGGCCAGGCCGGGCGACGCTCTGCGGCGAGCCGGGGACAGAGAGCGAGGGCGCCCTTTCGGGAGGCCTACGTATAGCGGTGCATTGACATTATGTTTATAGTCCTTCTCATCGTTTTCGGTGACGGCGACGCAAAATATTACATTTTATGGTATCACTTTCTAGCGTGCGCCCTTACATGACTTGCCAGCCCGAACTTACTTTTAAATGTCCTATTGCATGTAGGAAAGTACATTTAAGTTCAGTTTAACACACATTTTAAAAACACATTTTTAAACATTACTGCGTTTTTAATTTATACAGCTTATTTTGATTGTGCTACCGACGTTCAGTTTCGGGTAATAATAGAATGTATTATCGTGTTTCATGTTTGCCTTAGTGCGATTGGATCGGAGGATGCTCGGGCTTCTATGAGCATAGCCGCGGGGTTACGATTATACTGAGAAATTAAGTCTCGTGCCCCCGCCGATCAGTGGCAGTGACCACTCCGTTCAAGAGGCTGCGACATGTGGTAGACCACCCTGGCGATGACATTACCCTAGCAAATAGGCTCCTTCCGCAGGACTCGCCGCCACGTTTAACACGACAGAGTCCTCTCAGTACCGACTGTCTCAATAAGTTAGCACTCGTACAGCGCACACTGCGGATTTCCGTGCCTAGGACCTAGGCCCTAGGTGTAAGTCCCACATGTCGCCACCAGGGATCAGGCGCTCGGTCCACTTGGTTGACGGTAATTTTTAATGTAAGTCTTTTTTTATTATGTGTAAAAAAATATGTAAAAAAAATTGTAAAAAAAAATTTGTAAAAAAAAAATGATTTGTAAAAAAAATTATAAAAAAAAATATTATTTGTAAAAAAAATATTATGTGACACAAAAAATCATGTAAACTCTTTATGCAATACTTACTTATGTAGTTTTTACTATTGCTGTAATTATTTTACTCATAATGCAATAATTCATGTTTTTTTTAAATAACCAGAACTTATCAGAAATAATCATAAGTACATTTTTTATTTATTATTTAAAACATTTCTAAATAATTACTAAGCAACTAAAACAACGTACTGGTTCGCATTGAATATTGAACTAAATTCAGATGCTGAGAGCTCTCTCTAGTGACCGACTATGCCGAAAGACTATCACCAACAGCTAACGGATTAAATTTGGCTGATAAAATTTGTTCATGATAACTTGATAACAGTTTACAAAACGACAACATCAATTTGTCTGTCGTATTCAAAAATAATATTATACCTATTCAGGTTGGTCTTTATATTTTGATCAAACGTACGATAAATTTCTCCCTATTTGTGGAACTTATACATTTTACGTCGTAAAGTTGTTAACGTGATTCAGAAGGCTAGTAGTGTCATCTATTATTAAATTAAATACTAAACTTATGCAAATGGCGCCATCTAGTACAAAATAAAATTTTCATATTCACCTGTTTTATGAAAGTGTTCATTTCATCAGGATCTGTTGGTCATTTGTATAATTGGAATCTGTAATTAAATAAAAATAGCGGTTTTAAAGAAAATAAGAAAAAATTAAATATAACAAATAACAGTAATATTTTGGGTTATCTCCACACGCGGCCATTTGATCGCGAACAAAGAGCTCGACGGCTGAGAAACTACATATAGTGCAACCTGAATATAACGAAACTGAAGGAAATTAGAAAATATTCGTTGTATCATGTAAGTCGTTTCAATGAGGTTCGATGTATTGAGGTTAGTTTAGACTACAATTCGTTTTGAAGAGGTAAAATAATGACTATCTCTTTAATTATTGACTGCCTATAAATAGTGCAAGTAAAAAGTGAAAAAGTATTATTCAATATTGATTGCCTCGTTGGTCATGTTGGTTGCAAGTGCAACTGCTGATCCGGAGGCCCCGGGTTCGGTCCCCGGGTCGAATGCTACAAAATTTTCTAATTAGAAAGTTTTCTACTAGAAAATCTAAATTAGAATTCTGGTAGTTGTTCGTAGTCTGGATATGTGCCCTGTGTATGAAAATAGGCTCACCGCCTATTACATTGTCGGACGTAAACGTAACTGGTGATACGTTCTGCATTCCTCTGCTTTCTTCAGCAAGGATTACAGTCGTGAAGTTACGTTTGTTAATCTCAACTTTACGTAGGTACTAATCTGCTTACTCTGTTATAACGAAAACACTGTATTTTTTTGTGTCACGAAAGATTTGACATGCGTAAACCTGTAGAGAATATTACGTATCATGAAATTGGCTGTAAACAACTAATAGGATTCGCCACGTAAAGGTTATAAGTTAGCGAAATTCGTTGATCAGAGATAACTTACACTTTCTTATTACATTTAGCAAAGATTGAAAATTCGTTATAAAAAGGTTTCGGATCAATGTATACGTAATGTGAAGGTGCATTTTTGGATTTTGAAAAATAGTTGGACAATTTATGAAAACACTAGGACAGACAGCCGCGTCATTTTTCTTCACGTGAACGTATATATTGTCGTGAAATACACGAGACAGGTACCAACAAGCGCGCCGGTAGCTACGGTACTGTCGAAAGTTGAAATTACGGTAGTGTTTTCCTTATATGAACATTTGTAATAAGTGTGCAATAATCATATGTCACTTTTTTCATGTAGGTCAATTTTGAATGTGGCTACACGCATTTTAATAATTTGTAAGTACAGACAGCAGAACAATGAGTCACGACGCAGTAACAATAAGACAATAACGCAACGATTCGTGTGTTACGTTCTGAGAATACTCCACTGCTAATATTAAATAGTAACAAGTATTGTTATTTTATTTATAAGAAATACAGTTGTTTTCAAAAACTTCATATAACTGTATACAGAGTATCTACTGTATCTGCTGGAAGTTTCTTAATTTAATGTTTATGTTTATGCTGTCATGATCTATTGTATCGTAAAAACGGTTTGCGTTTTAGGACTAAATGTCACGTAATGCAACGTTTAAAAGTATAACATCCCGTGCTCTAGGGCGTGTGAAGTCTGCCAACCAGCAATTGGCCAGCGTGGCCCACGTGGTTAATGTATTTAAATCTGTTAGAAGATACGAACCCAGCAGTGACACGATAACTAGGTGTCGTTGGCGAGGTGTACTTAATGCATGTTTAGTAAAATAAATTGAACAATTTACTTAAACTAAAAACAAATCGATACAAACCGATAGAAAATACATTTAAACGATTTAAAGTTACACCGGAATAAATTTAGCGGTTATTTATCAAAGTGTTATAAAAATCAATTAAGAACCGGAACGAATTGTTATAATTTTCAAATGGACCATCGACAATACAATAAGACAAATTTGTTTCACTTCTGGTGTTCCGCACACGACTGCAATTATGTTCAAATTTACAATACAATTAGATCAAGCAGTGAGTAAAGCAATTATGTGTTTAAAGGTGCGAATAAAAATAATAACAGGGAAGGGTGAGCGGTGTTGCAGTTCAGGGACGTTTTTCTCAGCAGAGACGTACAGTTGAAACTGACTCTGTAAATATTGACTTGGCTAGATATGATTTGGGCGAGATTTTTTTTATTCTGACGCGATATCTAGTTTGGTTTCGTTTATCGTAAGAATAAGCAAAGTACGTTGGGTATTTGTTGCTTACTGTTCACCGAACAATACACATATAAGTATATCTACATTAAAATTGCATTACGTACTGTATAGCTCTGAAACAGATATTTTTGAAATTAAATTATAGTCGCGAGGTTTTCATAACTTTAAAATTTTTTCATTTAAACTATTGCATCAATAGTTCTATTATTGTCTTTTCATTATATAAAATGTAAAAATAAATGTAATAAGAAGAGAATGTAAAAAAAAATCATAATGAGTGAATAAATCAAAACAATAAAATACGTACTGAAGACTGGGGTTATGTTGTCGATTGCTTTATGTTGGATACACTCTTCGTGTATGGAAAAATCTGATAAAAT
>DWEI01002500.1:0-14254 GCA_018245875.1 Mysoria ambigua | reverse complement strand
CTGTAGTATACTTCAACGTTTAACCAGTTACGTTTATGTCTCAGTATATCTAACTTAGAAAACTCCAATAGTATGGCCCAAGATTTGAACCCAGATTGTCTTAATCGGCAGTCATACTTAGATATATGTACTAACAAATATGTCGTGCCAATATTCTTATTACTTAGGATGTAAAATGTAGTGAATCAACAATCCGGATGTCACGGTACAAGACCTGCTTAGTATTGAGATCGAATGGCCGTGGTTAAGTACCTAAGTATGTATATATTATTAACATTGTTGTATTTAATACACAATACAGTAGAGAGAGAAAAGCGTCGATATCCTTCTACTTTATATTTTCATGTAGTTACTGTTCTCAATAATTAATTTTAGATCGGCGAGGTTATTTCTCTTGTATCCCGTCGTATTAACCGGCATCTCAATGCGTTCTTCGCACAATTCGACCAGGATTTCAACACAACAACACGATTATAATTTACTCTGTATAAGTATAATTTTGGTCATTGATGTTTTGCGAGATCAGAGGTCGAAGTAGTTGCAACAATGACACTTGAAAATTAAAAACTTAATCATCTGTTAAAACTTAGGTTCCACTTTATAAAAGAAAATGCTGAGCACATTATCCTTGAAGGAGAACTCACAAACATCGAAAGTTTATTCCATTGACACAAAAAATGCTCAACGACTTAGCTAAAGATAACAGATAGGCAATAAAATATGTATTACGAACCCGTTTAAGCTCGAATACACTTATGAGATTGTATCCCACAGGGCCATCCAAAATGTACTCGAAATATAATACAGGTATATCATCAACAATAATATAAGCGATATTACATTAAACAATTTCTATGTAACCGTTGACAATCCTATTGATTGACGGAATATCTCACATTACAAGGGAAAATGTGTATGTTATAGTTTTTCATATCCAATAACGTCAGGAACAAACTAGTATCCTGGAAATACAACGCAATTTCGTCGTGTGCGCGCATATCAAAACAAAAAAACTGAAACACATATCAGGACTCGGCTAACGTTATCAATGACACCTGTTACAGGGTTCGAATTCACTTTAGTTTTTTTTTCTGTATATTGTTCCAATACGCGTGACTTTACGCAAATATAACCTGTTTCACGGCACAACGTTCGCTGGCAATTCACAAGAAAATTGGACAGAGAGACATTTATATTCCGCACCCGTTTGGAAATTTTCGCGGGGCGTTCTTTTCGAATCGACTTCTGATACGAAAACACATCGCGCATCTGCGAAATATCGACGATCGCACCGTAACGTACCAATCAAGTTATTACCATCGCACACATAGTCGCACAGTAGTGGAGCATTAACTACATATAATATTGTACGGTGAAAATTTTGTATCGCTCGCCTCGTGCATTCCATGCAAGATATTTTATAGAAAATAGCTAAAATATTTGTTAAAACGTTGCTAAATATGCTCACCGCTACACAATATTAATTCAAGCTAATACTTACTGTTCATGGATTAAATAGTGATATGATGAATGAATGCTAAAGTAATAATAGATGTTGCCATTACATGTTAAACCAAAACTATTACAAATTTACCAAATCGGTCAATAGTTACTGATTATTTATTGAAATATTATTATACATGTTATATTATACGAGACTACAGTGTTTCCATCTATGCGATAGTCTTAAAAACCATTTCACGGAACTGTTACTCTTTGAGTAAGAATATTACGTCACTGTCCACATTAAGGAACACTCAAGTGGGTACGCTAATTCTATATAAATCTAGCATCTAGAACTTCCGCATCATGTTTAGTAACGTCCACGTTATCGTATAGCTCAGGTACACTTGATTTCTTCTGGTAAACACAACTGGTTAAACGGGGGAATGCCTATTTCTTTGAAGATTACAGGCGTGATGTTTCGTAAATTCTACAAAGGAAATGTCATTCAACTAAATTGAAAGGCATCTCGTCATACATTTACCAAGCAGCATAAATAATAGATTCAATAATTTTTTTCGGTCACCTTCAGTGTGAGATAGATAAACTCAACAGAATTCCCAGAAAGGGAACAGAAGTAACAGACCGAGACGAAGCCGCCAAAAAATATTACGCCGACAAATCAGACGAAGTAACGCTAGAAGCTTGTAAATTAAATCGAACGGAACACCTAGTTGGTATCGATCTCGACACTATCGCGCCGTCGATAAATAAGCCCCGGCTAACTGCTCAGTTCTCAAACGTTTATTTACTCGATAGCAAATTAAGGGCCTCATCCCGACAGCCTCCCTTTGTTGCGTCAGTTAATCCGTAATGGAATCAGCTCCATGTTTAAGTCGTCCTATTACTTAAATAAAGATTTTGCATCTCTTGCGTTGTCTCAAATAAGCGACAGTGAATGTCAATCTTGATTGGTCTCGGATTTGTATTGGTAAGTAAGTGTTGCGATTGCGTGTGATTTTGTTTGATAACTTGGGGACGGTTTCGTGGGCGGGCGGCAGCGGGATTCACGACGCTCGGAGACTGTTATATAAGAATCTAAGCTACGCAACATTGGTGTTTGATGCATTGTATCCAAATTTATTCAATATGTCTATTTGTATCGAAAAATTTAAGAGCTTTGTTACTAATTTTGTTCAATTAATAATTACTCTATACTATATGTTCTGTAACCGCAGTCGGTTAAGTTTCCCTAACTTGAATTATTAACGTTCAACATAATAATAAATATTCCCTGATTATAAGTGAAAAGCGTTTCCGGCATTACATGTGTGGACCAAAAGCATTAACTAATATCACGCTTCAACTATAAATCTCATCTAATGGTCGCGTATTAACCTACTAATGTCGTGGCGTTAAATCTCGCCGATATGAATAAAACGCGTAATTGCTTCCATGCAGGAATGTTCTCCGGCAACACACCATAGACATTTTCTCCTGCATTATACGCTGTAATGAGTTTAATATAACAATCTGATGGTGGTAATAAAACACTCTCGAGTTCCCCTTTATTATTATTGTTATTATATTTCACTGCTTCGTTGTTCTTATGGGTTCATTTCCCGAGTCGGGCACTATTGCATTTTTCTATCTTAGATTTTCAAGTAGTAGCTCGTAATCTGGCTATGTGTCCGTTGTGTGGCAATAGTCTCACCACCTATTACATAGTGGGACATAAACGTTACTGGTGAAACGTGGGAGTGTTCCTCTGCATACCTCTTCGCGGATTACATGTGTTATGTTACATTTACGCAACGTGTGATGCGATCCAGACATGAAAAAAGACTTTCTATGGACCCGAAACTTAGGTCACAGCTGAATTAACAGCTATTAACAGCTAATAACAGCTTAATTAGGTCACAGCTGAACATAGATCTCCTCCAAAGAGCGCCATCTCGTCCTGTCTTCGGCTTGTCGCATCCATCTTCTGCCTGTACCCCTTCGCATATCATCTAGTATAACATATAACAGCAGTATATGTGATCAAATAATATTTTTAAGCTCACGTAAATATTACGCAGAATATTATAGCCCAAAAGAAGAGATCGATACGTAGACGCTACGTGGTAATACGCGATGCAAGCCACAGACATGCAGGGTATACGCCGTCGCGTCTTGTAAATCAGACAAACTCTGATAGCATTAAAATGCGATTGACTAAATACCAGTAACTGGTCAATTTAAAATATCAATTGAATGCTTAAATATAATTTTAAAATGTTATTTTTCGACAACTAAGTTTTTATAGTAATGTACGTACGGTTTGAAACAGAACAAAATTTACACATAACAAAATTTTGTTGACATATGTTATATTGTTGATAAATATTTTGACCAAGATAATGATGATGTTGGCGATGACAAAGAGGGGTTTTATGCAATAATCAGTCCATGGTGTGTGTAATGTCGCCCTGAAGTGGAACTCTCTGCTATTCCACTTCGCGTGATATTTGACAATTACTTGAACACAAAAACCACGTATGCATTAATAGCGAATTATATCGATATAATAATATCGTTCACACATGAAAACGGTCTATTAATAGAGTTCGTAGTATCCATAACAAAGTACTTAATCATTCAATTCGCTTAGAAATCTACTGTGTTTACACTACAAATTAAAATAACGATAAATTAATTTGTCGTGTGTTACTCACACGACAAATTAACTCCGACGTATCATTACGAACAATGCAGCGACGTTTGGGTTGTGCCCGCGAATGCGAACGAAATATGTGAGCTTATAAAATCGATGTCAGTTAAGTCTAACCGATTGATGCAGCATATCAGCATGGTAGCAATGGTACAGCATATAAGTACGTATTTGATTCAATGTCTCACTTGATTGCTTTTGAAAAGTCGAAATTGCATCCAACTGACTCGTTTGAAAACCTATATATGAATATGAAAGAAGCGCCCCAGATCTGTTAATTATTAGATATTTAGCACTCGCCACTCTCTGCCGGACACCAAAAGGGAGCATAAATTAATCGTATAGCAAGCTGTGGCTCCAATAAACCGCTTCCATGATGATGCTTTCAATTCAAATCAAATCAAAAATGTCTTATTTTTAAAGAGATTTTTAAAAAATACATGGTAGTAAGTACTCCCCTGGTAAGTTTTTTTATAACCTGTACTAGGCGTTTTTAAATGATTCAACAGTTTTTCATTTTCATGTGAAACCCATACTATAGTCGTAAAGGAAGCAATATTTTTTAAATTTTTAAATTCAGAACGAATAATAACAGTCCAATGAAAAATTGTATATTTACAATATACGTTGTACGTTAATCGCATATTGAGAATCGAATACGACAGCGGTTATCGGCGGCGTTAGGGAGTATTAACGTATTCGATACGGCTCTAGCGCAGAGCTTAATTGGGACAGTCTAAGTCCGCTTTAGTTTCATTACAGTTCTCTCCAAATACGATATATTTACTACGGGACTAGAGTTAACAAGGTTATTAGGGATCGCTTAGGGATAAGTTTAAAGATATTAAAATTATGACGATACATAACCAGTACATGTATAAGAATCTAATTTATGTCCGTAAGAAAATTAATAAATTTAAAAAAACATAGTGGCATACATAACTTCAGTACTAGGAATAAAAATAAATAAATTGATATGGTTTCGGGTAATTGTGTATGATTTTACATTAAGATTCCCTCTAATATCTCAAATTTATCCTTTAATAAATTCAAAACTATTGTTAAACGTAACCTAATCAAGAAATACTATTATAGTGAAAAGGATTATCTTATTTACACGCAGGCTTGGGAGTAAATTGCTCTATATACTGTAGTAAGGACGTTTGTGAAACAGAGATCACAATAAAAAATACCCGGCTGAGTTTAGTGTGAGTTCTTCTCAGACCAGGGCGCGTTTGGAACTTTCGTAGAATCATTAGTTTTAAGTCGAGGAGTGTTTTCAAAGGGGTTTAACTTAATATCCACTACATGTTGAGTTGGGCCCTTTTAACACTCCTCCATTGGCGTACACAAGTGAACTAAGTGGAAAGGATATAAATAAGTGGTTCTAAATGGAAAAGACATAAATAAATAAATAAATATTCATTGATAAACTACGATTTAACGTTTCTTGTTCCCAAATACGATCAGCGTTCGGCAACTATATTATCTGTGCTTGTATAAATTACATCATATCTTCAATGTATTAATCAATTAATGTACTCTATAATGTACAACGTAACTGCTACATAAAAAGGGCCCCGATTAAAAAATTAACCGAACATGAAAATTACTGCGCAGAATTTTTTTTCAAATTACGAAGTAACTTTACTCTCGAGGGCATCACGCCACTAATTTACAATTCTCATCAGGCAACATTGCACTCTTCTTATTTCTAGATACGCATTCTGCATTTTAACGCTGATTACTCGACTCGTCTGCGTTATTACATTCCACGACTCGCTTCAGTATCTTCGAATTATATTGTCCTAGATTTTTACAGAAGATTTCTTTTGTTAAATATATAATTATTTTCTTGACTTTATCGTTAGCCTATTGTAATCCCCTGCTGGAGATAGGCCTCCTTTGAGGGTCTATGCCCATAGACTCCACGCTGGGGTGCAGGTTGGAGCTTCTCGCACTGCTTACGCTACTGATGTTAAACGACCATGGTATTTTTCTTTGTTTGTGCAGATCCTACCGTACCGCCATGTAGGTACCAATAAACACATGACTTGTTTACCTAATAAGGCAAATACGGTTTAATGGGTGAGTCAAAAGTCTCTGAAAATGGCGTTTGCGCATGAAAAAAGTGGAATATGTTAATGCACATCAGGTCTGTATGGATAAGGATATTTAGCATCCAGTGGTCCCTGCACACGCAGTTACAGCCCTAGCTTATATATAAGACGATAATCATAATAAACGTATGATATCCAGTCAATGTAACACTTCTTTAAACTGAAATCGTATTGTCAGTCAAATAAGTCTGTTCGCGGTAATGTGTGTCCAACGAACGCCGCACAGTTTGCATATCTCTGTGATTAACGAGCACCTGGGCGCCATCTGCCGTCCCGCCGCGATTCAGTTGCTGTGACAACATCGGTATTTACTTCTGCAAAATATATTAATCGCTTATACGTACAAGTATAGAGCAAGGAGTAATACATAGTATGTTATTTGACAAGACGTGGAAAAGACGACCTGGGTGTCGGGTACATTAGATAACGTATAATAACATTACTTATCAAACAACATGTGGTTATCTTGCAAATCAGTTAACAGTACAAAATGAGGACCTTTTAACAATAGGGCGTACTGAAGTTACAAGCAATTAAATTAATTACATTAGCGAGCAGAGATGCGAGTTCGCAGCTAACATGAGTTTTATGAGTGCTAGTATTATATTAATAGAATATTTGAGCACTTGCCGGCTGTAAAAGCTAACTGCCCGTCGTAACATTCGCACTTATCGTACGAGGTAAAAATTAGAAATGGCCGGTCATTTTCTGCCCAAATTGAATGCTCACCGAGCGAATTATCGTAAATGTTCATTGCGCGCATACTATTCTTAACAAGCATCGCCATTTGCTGGTTCTTCTGGGCTGATGGTTAGTGGTTAATGATGATTATTATTATATAATCACGCTAGGTCTGTTAGGGAAGACAGAAATATAAATGCAATGTGTCTGATTTAAAAAATCTGCGCGCTTCTTACATTTTTATGGCTATATTCTTTGTGTGAACATATTATTAATATGAACGCTTAAACCTCATTTTGAGAGGGCTCTCGTGTAGAACAGTGGAGCGATAAAAGGGTTGGGGATAAAAATAAGATCGGTATAAAAATTGGTATGTCTTTTATTTTATAATAGAATAAATATTTCACCCTGATTCCAAGCAGCGTGTATCTCTTTCACAACATAAAATCTGATTTACATTAATTTTATCGACGTTACATACACTGTTATTGTGCATACATACATATCTTCACGCCAATTCCCTTGCAAGGTAGGCAGAGAGCGCGGAGTGCTAAATATCTCTGTTCTGACAGACCTGCCGCGACTCCTCCACATTCATAACTCTTTCCATGCATGCACGCCAGTTTCGGAGACTTCTGACTCCTCCATCGGCCAATATTTGGGCTATTCTGTCAAGATAGGCAAGTCTTGGCCTCCCTCGGCACGTGCGTCCCTCAACATTCGCATTGTATATCTTCTTCGTCATTCTTACTGTCATCATAATGAACCTTTTCATCGTCCCACTGTTGGACTTGCTGTCATCGCAGAATGTTAGCGTTAAGGTCGCAATCCGCCACGATGACCCCTGAAAACAGAGATGTGCACCATCTGTAACATACTCTCATTGCAAATGAAGTTATATACAAACCGACTACTCTTCTATAAAACACAGGCATAACGTTCTGCTTCAAATATTGATAA
This sequence comes from Mysoria ambigua, assembly GCA_018245875.1. Lineage (NCBI taxonomy): Eukaryota > Metazoa > Arthropoda > Insecta > Lepidoptera > Hesperiidae > Mysoria > Mysoria ambigua. The sequence goes on along the minus strand of DWEI01002500.1, from coordinate 6,337 downwards.
TTTACAAAATGTCGTCAAGTAGCATTTTAATGTAAATCCAATGAGTACTTAAATAAATCCGCAAGTATCAATGTGGAATCACGTATTCCATTTTAATTTATTTAAAAGGCCGTACGACGTCGCACAGATACATTTTATGCGTCGGTCGGGACAACGTTCATTTTATTCGTGCCTATATCAATGAGCATAAACATGGGAATGAATAAGAGAGAGCTTTTACGGTCGCCTCATAAACCCGTCAGAGGGCGCTGGTCATTATACCGGACGGAGACGCAAAGATATAATCCTGTGTGCCTCTATAAAATAAGTCATTAGGGCGAACATTATTGTATATACGACGACGCAAGGTTTTATCGACAGGTATCCTGATGCTATCAAAGTATACGATAAATAAGTGATCAAAGTATATCAGATAATGTAACGCGCGTGCTGTTTGGTTTATTGTATTTTCCGAACGTTGTTTTTACGTACGGGAAACGAAACGTAAGAATGCCATCATGTCAGAATTGTAAACTAACCTAATCGATATTATTATTACAGAGTCTATCACATGTATAAACTAAATACATAATATATAAAGGTCGTAGTTGCATGTGATGTAACTGTATATACAATATTTATAAAGGTACATATTTCAATTTTACAAAGATCCCGGTGTGTTCGGTGCGCTATCTAATATTCTAGCTGCGAATGTCGCTCAGGGGAGAATCATAAGCGGATCTGAAAATAAAATATCTGGCATCAACGTATTTGGCCTAAAGCAAACTGAACGAATCCGCCGCTGGGCCGCTTGCCATATTACTTTCCCTGTAAGCTTCCATATTCCGTCAGTTTCGCATAGTAGCATGTGAGCAGGTAAATACATTTTTTGTAGATTTTTCTTTGCAACCAATATTCAATCGATTCGTTTGTTATGAAATACGTGTGTTATTATACTGTATAAATTTCTCGAAATCCGTTATTATTCCTTGCCTAGAGTGCAAAAGGAACCCGCTGTTCCAATTTGCTGGTTCTAGCATCAATAGTTACGGCTTGCTTTAATGCGTTACTCATACAGAAAAAGCCTTATTTTTTGTAACATCAGTATAACTTTGACAATATTTTATATAGTAGTGTGACATTTTGATCTGTTAGCCCTACGGTCAGTGATTGGTACGGTGGATTTAATCACAATAGTTTGGGTTCGTATCCCGGTTGAAGCAGAAAGTTGTATATTGGCACGACTATAATATATGTTGATTAGCAGTGTAGTTATTATACGACGAGATCTGCTCAGTTTGGAAAGACATGATTGTGTATATGTTGCTCGAAAATAATATTATTGGTTTTACTTTTCTTTAAAATTCTAGCAGAGAAACCATCATTATGAATCATTACTTTCACAATTGACCACTTTCATTAGCCATAATTTTCGCCCATCAATTTTAATTAACCAGCCTTTGTTCACAGCTTGTAATACTTTTACAGGTGAGAAAACCTTTTGTCCATATCGCAGAGTAATTTGTAAAATGTTGCAGGCAAACGCAATAGGACTTCAGATGTCAGATTTTAAAATTAAGCTTAGTATTATTTGCGATGTTTATAGTCTTCCGTGACTTGTTTCTGTAAAATATTTATGTCAATATATGAATTCAAAAAGAGAATATGCGTTTAGTTGCTGCATTTCTTCTATAAAATTACTTGTGTAAGGTAGGGAAATAAATATCGTTCTAATTTTATATCCTGGTACTTCTAAAAATATCAGACTTAAGTTGACAGTAATACTGGCAGTCTTTCCCTTTTCAACACTGTGCGTCCGAAAAAATACTTGTCGCGGAAAGATTCATTTTAATTAAAAGTTTTTTACGAAAAAGAACGATTCAGGGTCCGTACGACCTTCACTTAGCTACCAATCTTCATTAGCCTCATTATTTCCACGTTAAATTTATTTATTTACCTATTCATTTGGTAAATTGGTAATCCAGCAGTGTTATACATACACAATATTAATTTATTTACAATATTATTATGTTCAAAACGGAGATACGAGCGTGGGTTTGGGTGCGTGCGTGCGTGCGATCATGCGTGCGTGCTGCGTGCGTGTGTGCGCGTGCGTTCGAGCTGCTTGCGTGCGTGTGCCTATGTTTCAGCTATAAACTGGTTAACTGGTGCAATTCTGTAATTAAACAAAAAATGCCTAAGTATGCCTTATTATGGTTTTAACTGCGGACTGTGCGATAACGAACCGATTTTTTTCAAACTTAGTTCCTGTTAAAGAAACATAAAACAGAGACATCTATTGCAATTTGTTGATACTTTTAATTGGATGGTAGATAAAACTTCGCAGACATTTATTTGCTCAGATCGTAAATTATGGAGCAAAGTAACATTATACTGATGACGCCTTTGTTCTAATGAGTCGAGATCAAAGTGATTACATTCTTCGTTATATGTATTTAAATTTCTCTTTGTCTTTAAAGGTTAAGAATTTATTTACTGTTGTTTAGGTTCTAGCTTTTAATGTGGATGTTATATTATGAAAAACAAATGCTAGAGGCATATTTTAAGATACTTGTAACAGAAAATGAGTAATATAACATAACAATAACATTACACAAAGCAGCTTATATTGGAGAGGCCTATGTCCAGCAGTGGACAAAAATAGGCTGATGATGATGATGTAGCTAGAGTACCTACTACTAAGAAAAAACGGCCACTGCGCAAAATACTACTAAAAAAATTTAAGACTAATCTGACGGTTTTAGCTACCTTATATTTATGTTCGGTCAAATTAAACTCTTACGTATATTAAAACCTAGTATTACCCATATTGGATACATAAATACAGTCGATAGATACGCGTGAGTCTAACGAGAAACTGTTTGATTTATTCGAATGTGTTGCGTAACAGACGCGTGTTGCCAGTGAAATTGAGAAGACATAAATCTTCCCCGAATTCATGGAGAGTCAAAGGAATTGATACGAATGAATAATTCCGAATACATTTGCGTAGTCACTGGAACGTGGGGAACGTTTATGAGTAAAATTTTAAAAACTTTTCGTATATTGTCATACATCTGGCAGTAACTAGATAATATTTTTTTATTTTCATTAATACTATTCCGTTATGTGCCGCGCTATTGAGCTAGCCACAACTTTTATCTTCTTGTTAAAAGAAGCGCAAGAATTCTAAGCGCAACTTTTGACTTATTTTAAGCCACACACAAATGAAGGCCTTACTCACAACAAAAGTTTTTATTGTCTGGCAACATTCCATTTAATGATAACATTACTAACTTTAACAGCACGAATATTTGTGATTTATAGAGGAGCGAAATAAATTATACGTTGACATTTTTTCAGTGATAGCGCCAAGCAGTCGGAAAAAGTTCATTGAATGGGTATATACAATGTGTATGTGTGTGGGTTTGTGTGTAATAATGTAAACGTTTACAGAATCGAGTTCCTTCGAGACGATCACGTCTAAACTATCGCTCGGAGAAAGTTTAATAAGACGTTTCCTGTTAGTTACAATAGCAATGGCACCAAGGGCGCGCCGAATTTTCATGAGTTCCACTTCACTACACACGTTTACTTTCACATTCGACATCACCTTTGAGCTGCCATCAGTTCGGCGACACTGTTTTAATTTCGTCGTGCATTATTTTATCATTTGCCCCATGAACTTTGTTAGTTTCAACTTTTTTTCTTCTCGTATTATAGAACACGTATATGATGCGCGAAAGGGTGATGATGATGATTAAAAAAAAATATATTTTAAAATTCTAGTGAGATATCGGTGTTGTGTAACTTGCTATAGATTCCTGCCATTTTGGAGCGGCAATTTAATACTCAACTTGATTAAAACACCATATTCAAAATTTTACATACATAAATATCTTCTCGACAGGTCCCTTATGGGTAGGCTAAGAACACCGAGTGCCAAATATCACTATCCTCACAGACCTGCCGCGCTTCATTTATATTCATCATTCTCTTCGTACATGCACGCCGATTTCGGAGACTTCTGAGTCCCCCATCTGCCGATATCTGGTCTATTTGATCAACATAGGTGAGTTTTAGCCTCCCTCGGCGCCTGCGTTCATCAATATTCGCATTGTATACTTGCTTAAATGGAATATCTGTTTTAAATTTTAATATAAGACAAATGTTCACATAATGGTATTACGATAGTATATAAAAAAAACAATTAAGCGAATGCTCCAAAAACGTTATATATTATTGAAATGAATTATGGTAAACGAACGTGGTGGCAACACCTGCGTGAATTAAAGCTTTTTCCCTTCGCTGAAATATATTTAGAATTTGTCAGCGTTTATAATTAATCGTAATTTTATTTCGTTTGAAGAAAAATAATGGCTGCTTTGTAAACGTAGACATTGTTAAGCCAAAAGTGAATAATTTCAATGTAAAAGTAATTCCACATTTTGTGTTCGGAGCGAAATATACCAGTATCTACTAGTTATTCAGTGACATATAAAGCTATAATTATCAATATTGATGAGGTAATCTTCCAAACTATTTAAAGTGTATCTAGTGTAACTAATACGATATAATTGGTAGTATTTTACATAAGCATTGTATTGCAGAACTTTTAATCCAGAACGTAACATCATGCCTTGAAGAAGCAGGCAGAGGAGTGCAGTATACTTATGAACTACGAGATGAGTGTATTTTCATACACATCCAGACTCTGAACGACAACTAAAAATATTCGAAACATCTAAGTGTAACCTAGTCGGGCACTGCACCCAGGACTTTTCGATCCACAGTCGCACTTGCAACTACTGGACTAACGATGCAGTCAAATTAGTAGTAATTTTAAAGGATGGCGGATCATTAAAAGTTATTCCGACCCATAGAATTTGTTTTTCAATGACCCTATAAAAGTTCAATTTGATGTACTTTTCATTTTTATAATCAAATTCCACAACTCCACTACGGAGCTGGCCGCGCGGACGGGGCTGAGGAGCTGGGCGATGAACGCTCATAATTGAATTACGTCAGCCGCCATAAACGCCGACTGGAGACAGTTAACATCGTGGGGATGTCGCGGAAAATCCTCGCCGGACTTTAAACCCCAATTATCTTAATTTTAATACGCATTTATTAAGCCCCTCGCTAAAATTGCTGTAATTACGTTAAGGCTGTGGACAGTAAAAATGTTGTTTACGCCCCACCAACGAATATGGCTTGGTTTGAGTGCGTGCCAATGGAGGGGCGTTCGGGTCGCGCGAAGCTTTGAAACTTAACCCATCACTAATGTTGCTCGGGAAAATATGATTTTGTTGCTGACTGTTGCCGGCTCTTGTTCTTGCTTCAACTTTATCGTGAACTCTAAGTATTCTGATACGTTACTTCAAACGTAATTAATTATTAAATTGAAACTTCATATTTTACTTGGCAGTTAATTAAATGAATTTTTAATTAAGTCTCGATGGAGGTATTACAATTTTAGATTTTTAATTTGTTAAGTAATGATATTATTTTTTTAATAACAAACTCTTCAAACAGTAACTAATAAGCAATGCTAGCCTAATGATTTCGAGTTGTACCTAATTATCGTTCAAGGATTCGGTGGTTCTAATTTGTGACGTATACCTTTTGCTTAACAAAATTCCGCTGGTCTCTAAAATTAGAAATAACACGCATCACCTGTGAAGATGCCAATCGTTAAAAACTTGTGTGCTCAAGAGATCCCTTGAACCTCAATTCAACCAACGTGGTAGATTGTGACTTTAATCTTAATTTAAAAAAATACCATTTCAAAATATGTACGATGTTATACTTCAAATAGAACCTAAAATAATAGCACAACATTACTGCTACGATATTATAACATTTCTAATAGAACGAAATCTATATATTAATGATATGTATGTACATATTAACAAAAATCATGTAATTTTTAACCGCATCCAAAAGCAGAGAAGCAAGAACGACATCCGTGACGTCTTGTTACAGGAGGACTTAACATATTTCACAAATTTTCCGAACATAAATCTCACGGTACATTTGCTAATATAATTTTCGAGCTACGTAAACACCTCCCCAAGATAACACGAACCACGTGTGAACGCCGAATTTGGAATTATGAAGTCAGTGAAAAGAACGAACGATCAATCAGGACCAATGATTGTTTATTTATTCACTTTTGTTTATTTGACGGAATCTTTGACAATGTTCACTAATATCACTATTCACCAATATATTAATATCAATTGTAACAAAATTCTGGATGTCATCATTTTAACGTACATACATATCTTCACGCCGAGTCCCTTACGGGGTAGGCAGAGAGCACGGAGTGCCAAATATCTCTATCCTTGCAGACCTG
>DWEI01002499.1:0-14254 GCA_018245875.1 Mysoria ambigua | reverse complement strand
GTGGTGAGCCTATTGCCGTGCATCGGGCGAATATCCAGATTCAAATCCCTAGAAAATCTAAATTAAAACAATTTGTAATATTCGACCTGGGAATTGAAACCGGGAACCCCCGATCCGCAGTCACACGTGCAACCCACACGACCAACGAGGCAGTATTCCTATTTAATATACCTACTATTATTAAAAAATGTGATTTCAAAAGGTTTAGTTCTCATTCAAATAATGAAATACCTATTTTGAAAGAACTTCGCATAAATTCAATTGATCTTAAACTGGACAGAGCTTATGTTATCATAACTACTTCACTAATAAACTAATAAAAAAATCGTTACTCGTAATTAACTACAGGATGTTTTTATTTCCAATTACATAACAAATGTTTAAGCTCATCACAAAAACATTTGATTCATTAAACACTGGCCAATAGACCAGACCGATGATCACAAAAACGACTAGCAAACTTTAAAATTTTTAATACTTCGTTAAATTTTAGATCTTATACAGTATATTTTATCTTCGACGCCCTAATTACTTTTTCTTAGTTTAGTCAGAAACTTTAAGAAAATGTTTAACTAGCCATCGCGTACAACACTGTCAAGTCTAAGAGATTTATTATACTATGTATAGTGAACTGAGAGTCAACTTCTAACTAGAGCCGAACTCATAATGACGGTCGCTCGCCAGAACTATTTACTGCACCCTTCAAAATTCCCATAATCAACACCACTCGCATTCTTTCGAACATTCAAATCGAATTAAGGACAGTAAAAAGTGCACTAGTCATGGAAACTGTTGAAATTAACAGTGAACTAATATCTTAAATTACTTACATTCATGTCCCCGACAACATTCTTTGTGTACAAATTTAGAATGCGACTTTAGACGTTTATAGTTCGGGTCGAAGTTTCCACATTTCTACAACTCCGACTGAAGCAACGATGTTGTGTTGGCCTGTTGTAAATGCGTAAGTAAATTCTGTGCGGACCGAAATAGAATCGTGAACAAATAAATGCGTTTCAATCATTCTTTATTAGATCTACTAAATATTTTTCGAGAGCAACGGTGCATGTGATTAAGGGATGGGACATTATCTGTGCCGCTTTTGTCCTCGATTGTCCTTGTTCTGCGGTCTGTGGTTGGAATTCCGTTTGCGGGGGAATTGGATGTGCACCTTATTGTGTTCTTGATAGAGTATTATTCAATATGATGATATGTGAGGCAAACATTTTTGTATTGAGTTACGCAAACCCAATACCGTTGCCTAGACGAAAGCTGATCTCTTTCGGTGACATCTCTAGAGTACGTAAAGGATTATCGAATGACAATATGCATTTTTTCATGGTGTGTTTGTATTTAGATGGCGGTATTCATCGGGGCTGGCTTTGAGACTAGGATGCTATTAAATTGCGCATACGTCTTTTGTCCTGCCATATGGCATTTCACAGCAGCAGATGGCTCTATTGTGATGTTTACCGTTTTGAGCAAGTAAACTAACATGATTATAGATAAGGACGTTAAACAGATTTTAAATACAGAAAGGCTTCTGGATAAGAAATATTTTTGTGTATCATATAAAATCGTGGAGCAGTATTGAAAAACCTGTAAGAACTTATTAATGAATTCCACTGAAGTGTAATTTAAAAATTTTGCTAGGAATTTAGCTTCATTAAAAAACCGTAAATTATTCTGTAATACTGAGAAAAATATTGGCTATAGTCAACCTTTTCCTGTCTTATATTTCCATAGGATAAACACACTATTTGCAAGTGTTCGCGACCTAATTTATCTCACACATCTGGAACTTTATAAGTAAACGTTGTTACAGATTCGAGTAAGGCCGGAACTTTGTTTTCATTCAATCTGCTTTCAATACGAGTACAAACAGAGAAGTCTTAAATTTCTCATTGCCAGCAATTCTTGGGAAATTCTATTTTCGTAGTATAAAGATCTTTTGTCTAATACGTGATGGAATTCTCCTAAGTTAAATCATGATCATGTCTTCCGTGAAATCTACAAACTGTACATATATTTTATTTCCATGCCGAAGAAAACAATAGCACGTTGCCAATGGCGTCATTGTGGGGTTAATTTCGTTTGCTTCTCATTTTTCGAACAACCATAACCTGTTTCGAAACCAGGTGATCATACAAAAGAGGACACCTATTTAAATTTAATGTTTATTACTAATTAATAACAGATTGTTCGTTTCGATTTGATTAACATAATTTATTCCAAACACTCGCATATATTATAAATCGTTAGTGGTTCTTTTTTTCAACATTAATTTCACTCAGATACGCGCGATTTAAAGATAATGGGGCACTTAATTTTCGTTTCACGTGTATTAATAAAATTTAACAACGTATCACGCTTAACATTGGAAATGACATCTAGCTGGATAATTAATACGAAATGACCGCTTTGAAGCTTATTTATTGGTATTTATGATAAATACATTATATAACAAACAGAAATCGGTATGTTAATAAGGAATCACATGGAGTATTACATGTTCATATTAGAATAGATAAGTAAATATTTATATAAATGCCTGGATCTCTACTGACATGTTTGCATTCCTGTTTCCGGACGAAACTGAATTTTATTTTAATCAAATGCAACTGTTCTGTAATTTGTGGTTATTAGCGGTGTGCAACTTCGTGAAGGAGGTCGCACGATGCACTATTTTTAAGTACGTTTGTACATTATGTTTTTTGTGTGCGACTCCAGTGCAAAGGACCATACAAATCGTATCTCCTGTTCCAATGCGTTAAATGACATAATAAATGTAATTTATAAGTAATTTGATTATGCCGCTATCTATGTAAAAAAGCTAAAATAATTTTGGTAATATTATTGTTTTAATGATAAATCCGTTTCGTTAAAAAACGCGTAACCGAGTCATAAGAAAATCACAATAATCAATTAATTTCAGCTAGACGGCGTGCAACTACCTACTTCCATGAAATTAAAAAAGTAATGGAATGTTTGGTGCTCGGACATATTTAAACAGTCAGTTCTATTAGATTGCGAGGAGCAGTGAAACGAAGAGCGGACTTTCCAGTTAAATCCCTTTAAATGAGTTTTTCGTAAGTTTAACTTGAATAAGTCGTATTTCCACTCCGTGTAATGCGAGTCTGTTATCGTGCTTTAAAATTATCCCGTTCGCATGCATGATTTCTTTGCTCGAAATTTGTGTAAACGATGTTTAAATTGGGAAGAAAAGCAGGGTACATTTGGTTTCCATTTAACGGTTTGTATTTAGTTCCTTATAATTTTATTTAAATACATACATATCTTCACGCCAGGTCCCTTGCGGGGTAGATAGAGGTATAAATTTATTTTGTTCTTCGGAATATATTTTACAGTGATCTTTATTTACCAACATTACAAATATTTACTATAGACATAGGTAATTATAAAAAAGTAATAAACAGATTATTAGAATTTACTATAAAAATGTTATTTACTGCAACGAGTGCTGATCGACAACTCCTGAGTTCCACTACTGGGTGTTGTACTTTTGGATCTGTCTTACGTTGAATTTGCAGTTTGAATTTCTCATAGTAAATCGGAAACTGGATTGTGTCCGAAGCATGGCAATAAGCTTACCCCCTATACCGTAACGGGACGTAAACCTAACTGGTGGGAGTGTACTATAATGCTCTGTCTACGTCTTTGGTGTTACAGGCGTGATGTTCCGATTTATTTTCTTTTACTCATAAAGATTTTGTTGTCACTGAGTTTCATCTAATTTATGCTCTCCTTTAAATGTACGCAATTTTTTCATAAAATGTATTAAGGCGAAGTCTTTGCTTTCTTTTAATTTATAGAAGCAATCCTTTCATAATTTTAGCTTAAAATAGAAATACCAAACTCCAGCTCAAGTTTCATAAAATTATACGACATCAAATATTCAACCCTCAGTCACTAAATTCCAAATTCGGGTACATACTTGTGGTTTGGTAATATTCAGTAAGAGCACACAAATGTTCAGAACTAAATTTTATACCAGATAATGCCATCTCTGCGGTTATCCCTTTTAAACAATAAACTAAATCAAATTATAAAACTAATTCCACTATTAATTATTCTCTTAATTTTCACACTAAGTAAATATTAAATTTGATTATAATATTCAAATACTTTGTAAAACAATGCAGTGTAGAAATAAGGTGAAAATACATCATGGCCCTAGTAAAAACACCGCACTTATTTAAGGTGTAAGTTTATGTGGTAGGATTTAGCGATATGCCTACTATGAGGTTACTAAACGTAGCATCACGCCTGTAATTCCCGAAGAGGTAAACAGAGGGGTGTAGTATACGTTTCACCAGCTACGATTACGTCTGATTATAGCATAAGCTTTACTAATATGCCATTAACCGTCATTCGAAGTCCTTGTCTAGCAGTAAAATGCTAATAAGGTTGATGATATTGTAAATAGTTACACAGAATTTTCTTTGAAGTATCTAACAACGCTACTGTGGCTATATCGCACTACTAAGTGTATAAGTCAAATTCCGTTAAGTACTAAATACGTACATAAATTGTATATCCATAAGACGAAAATTTCATTGACTATTATTAATTAAATATCCAAACATTATAGAAGACAGATTGTACAAGTGCTGGAGATGATTCTATTATAGAATAAATGTTGTCGTTTGTCGTAAATAATAAAATATACATTATATAAATATAGTTTACCTTTGTATACATACAATATTTATTGGACATGAATATATATATATTGAAACATAATGTCACGAGATTCTAATAAAAACTGAAAAGAAATTAAGCGAGAAAATTTTCGCATATAATCCTTCCGGATTCCCGACCGAACGTTCTATAGTTACAAGGTTTTAGATCTTCGTAATACTAAGCGGTCATTCATGCGTTTGATACGTTGGGAACAAGCTAGTTGGATTGATTAACGTTAGTGCCAATTGGCGAGTACTAAATCAAGTATGAATAAACTCAAGTGCAGTTAATTATCCCTTATTTTATTTGTGTTTATAAATAAAAAAAAAATAGTTATTTTTGCATTCACATGTACCTACATTTTATTTTTTATATATGATCTGAGTGATGAACCGTCTGCCTAGGTACCTCGGAAGGTGTTTGGCGTGACGATTAAGTAATAATAACATTTTATAATTTATTTTTTTTTATTCAAAAATTAATATCACTTTACAATCATTTATTATCAACAAGGAAAAACTGTGGCATACGAATTAACTTAAAGCTATTGTAACTTTAAGAGCGTCCATATAAATGGGACAACACTCTTTTAATTCTTACCGGCTTACGTATCGCGTAGATGGCATATACCTTTCAAGTACGCAATGCACTATGCCGATTCAAGTATTTTTAAGCTTATCATACTAGCGTTAAATAGATAAGTGATCACGAATACCAGAAACGTGTTTATTTCTAAATAGTATTCTGAAATAAACACAAAAAGAAAGTGTTAAACATTCGAGCCGCCCATAGCTAAGCCATTGACCAATCTTTAGTGTTATCTACATTTATTCACACGAGAGACATAAATATACGGTATCTGATAAAATGATGCGGCGCACAGTCCGCTCTCGCTTTGGGACCGTAAAAACAAGTTTTCCCATTATTTCTATGCTGACCCGTCGCTCGCTGTCGTTTTGACGAGGGTGCGAAAGCCAAAAATAACCGATGCTGATTTCGTTTTGATTTGTCCGCGTCGAGATAATAGCACTTTCATGAGTTGATGAGTAGGTACCACTCCGCTGCGAGTAACTGGATATAGCCGGATAAAAGCGGTTATATCCTTGCATCTTTTTGATGGGATCGACAAATATTTTGGTATTGATCAATTTGAATTAGATATATTATACGAATTTTAATATCTTCAACGTAATAGATTGCAATCTTATCTCTGCTTATACTGAGTGGTTTCCGGTGTTTAGCAGCATACTGTCCCTTTTAACTCTCCAGATTTAATGTTAATGTATAGTAATAAAGTGTATCATTTGGATATGCAATTACATTTGAACCGCATATAAAAATGATAGTTCCAGCGTAATTAGGATCTAAGTGGATCGAGTTATAAGTACGCTAAATCATAAGCTTCTGAGCACATGTTTGTATTTTTTTATGATTTTCATTATCTCCACAGTAATATAGCAAACATATTATTTCTACTTTATAGCATTTTTCATTTGATTCTCAATCCATTTCCATTCATAGTACGTGCTGGAAATTTCGGGAACATCTGTAATGTTTTGCTCAGTAACTGGGTCAGAGGACAAAGTCGGGATTACCGTCTAAAGACGACCGGCCTTGAACACTCGACGATGAAGAAGGGCTTATCGATATTATAATTTGAATTCTGTAGGCATTTTAGGGTTTAATCTCGACACAATGACAATGATTCCACTGTTTGATTTATTGTATACCCAGTTCATTATTTATTGTTGTATCTCCGATTCGGGTCTCTTAGAGAGTGGAAGGAGATATTGAAATAGAGAGACATGGCAAAGAGACAATTATTATTTTATTTTAGTACCATATTGTACTTATTGCCTAATGGCAGTTTGTGCCGGTGAATGTGAAGTGAATAAAGATTTTTGTAGGTGTGCTTAATTGTTTGATGTATACTATACAGGTACCTACTTAACTAATTCTGTATTTTTGCACTTGTATGTAAGTGTGGGTGGTAAAATAGTACTGTTTCATTGTTTATATGTATTTTTAGTGCATCATTATGTCAATCATATACTTATTTTATGAGGTATCGTTGTATTTAAATCTAAGTATTATTAGCTGTTTTGTAAATACAATGATATTCAAGTTTTATTTCTAAAGACAGATACCGAAATGATTAAAAATGAATTAAATAATTACTACTATTAAGTTGACTATAGTTTGTAATTGATATACACACTTATAGAATATACTAGGTATAAGCTCATTGACATTGTATGTGTCAGAGGAGTCGGTTAAATATATTGAATATATGGAAGATGTGTAAGAAAGTTCAATGAAATCATATAATTCTTACGCTGGTCGTGTAGGTTGCAATGTAGACTGGCGATGAAGAGGTCCTGATTTTAAATTACAGATCAGGTACTATTGGCTTTTCAAACTTAGAAATTTAGTAGTGGGTCTGTGTGTGGCTAAGTGTCTGGTGTATGGCATTGGACTCATCGTCCATTCCATAATTGGATGTAAACGTAATTGATTAAACGTGGAACTGTACTGCACTCCTCTGCCTGCTTCTTCGGCCCTGAATTACAGGCGTGACGGTATGTTTCAAATCATAACTCAAATCCAGAATTTCTTGTAATTCTATTATTGTATACTATTAATGTAATTGTCGAAACTAATAGGATGCCTGGTGCTTTCCACTTAACGGAACTTACATACCTATAGTTTGCGACCATACTTGTAAAAACTTGAAGTTAAGAATTCTCTCAGCCAAGACAGCGTTTTCAAAGTTATTTCGTCTCAAAATATTCTTAACTAATCAAACATCCTTTGCCGTTCCTTGAAGTAAGTAAATTTGTCTTTGTAATTACCTTTTTAGCATATTGAAGAAACTTGCCAGCCTTAGTTCCGGGGAGCTGTTTAAAACATTGCTTTAAATTCTAATCTCCCTTCATAAAACCATTACGTTGGTACCAAGTTCTATGATATTTCAATTCGAGTGCTTTTAATGTTTATTCAAGTTTGGCACCGTGACAAAATCGTCCTACAATATAAATAAGAAAACATTGAAACAGTCGACGTGTAAAAATAGTCTTGTTTTATTTAGTTTGGTTTTCACAGGCATGTATATTTAAATTCAATTTGTTGTTATGTTAATTATTAAATAAAAATAATACAATGATTTAATGTATATAGTTTTTCCTGATATTAGTAACACATTCGTTTATCCACATTTATCTGCCCTGAATATTATAAAATCAGAAAAAATAAAATGTGTTTGTAGTGTCGCTAAAGGAGAGTGCGGTAGCAAGTGATGAAGTTCCTGTGTATAGTATTTCTACCGGATAGTTTATTAATAGATCTAAAATTGGTGTAGTTATCAGATCAGTTACCAGAAGATTTTAATTTTCAGTAGTGTTTGTGTAGTCATTAATTTAACAATGCTGCATACTTTAGAACAGTGTACCAATGCCAGTAGGGAACTTCATTATTATTCAATGAATTTTGGAACTTAATGGTACTAAGAGGTTTTGTAATGAATGTTTTAGTAGTCTGCGGTAATTTTAACTGGAATAGTGTTGGTAATATATGATTGTTCTACCTAATATTTCTGTATAATTTAGTAAGTTTTTGATATGCGCAAAACAAATGAACGAACAAAAAGTGTAAATAGTACAAAAATGGAAAAAATAAATAAAACAAAATAAAATTAAAATTGAAGTGTGTATATTTCGGTTTCTTCTAGATAATTATTTTTTTTCATATTTACATATATGTACAAAAATGAAATCATAATATATACATTCCCTCTTATGACAATAGTTTAGTTAACATTTGAAAATAAATGTATCTGTACATCAGTATTGTAAGTTTTAAACTTTGGCATTATAATAATTTAAGCGATCAAATAATATTTTTCTTAAATAAAACTATTTAAAATCATAATACGAGTATATACAACGGCCTATCGGAAAATCTATAAATATTATCGCAGAAATTAGGAAAACAGTTCACTATGTACAAATAAATGCAGTTTTTTAAATACAAATAGCGAAAATCTTAAACACAATTATCACTTTGTTGGACTAATACGCTTTAGCGTTGCAGTAATTACCTGCGTTGGAGCATACGCTACGCCCAGAGCTGCGCGTGCGGCGGCATGCGGTGGGGATGTGCGTCGCGCGCGTGGACGGCCGGCATGCCCAGCCGGTCGGCCAGCCCGTCCGCCAGCAAGGGCGGCAGCTTGCCGGGCGGCGGCGGAGGGGGCGGCGCCGGCGCCCGCCCGGCCCCCACCGGCGACACCGACGCGTAAATATTCACAGTTGAACGATGATATTGACATTTCCTTAAGTCCGGCATAGCGAACCTCAGTTTTTGCCAGAATTGCCTATCACCCCACTCTATACACGTATTCGCTTTCAAACACAATCTCAATTCAGGATCGATGTCTCTGCTCGGTATCTCGCCTAGCAATATTATTATCAGTCTTCTTCGTCTCTCTTTTAGAACTTCGTGCAAAGCCGTTTTAAATTCAAATCGACACCATTCATTATTGATAAAGTTTTTAGATAAAACTATGATTGTTCTTTTTGAAGATTCTACGGCTTCTACGATCGTATCTGCTACGTATGCGGATGCATTGAAATCGCGATAGTGTAGGCAGAGTCGAAAACTCGGGTCAGACGATTCTAGGCCGGGCGCTAGCATCTGAGCGACAAATGCCTCATCTTTGACACTGTAACTGATGTAAGCGTCGAATAGCCTATCTTTATCGGCTTCGTCGTCGTAAGTGGTACTTTTATAACACAGTCTGAATCCGCAGTGATAATAAATCCAGACTCGTAGCTCACGTCGCCAATAGAATACGCCGCATATCAACGCGGAGCTTATTACAAATACACAGAGAGATATCAGCAATAGCGGTAGATAATCATTTATAACTTGATTTTCAATTATAGATGAGCTTCCTCCGACGTGAGTTGTACAAATTGTAGAGTTGAAGTCGGACATATGTGGTCCCACCGTATTCGTTACATTGTCAAATACGCAAGTGATTTTATCAGAGTCTTCAACTTTACCGAGATTGTTTTTGAACCAATTTCTAAATTTATGTATGTACTGGCAGTCGCATGACCACGGATTGCGAGAGAGGCTTATCTCTACCAAATAGGGATTCATCGTGAATTGCCACACAGCAAAGCTGTAAATGCTATTCCCTTCTAAGCGCAGTACTTCCAAATGTCTCAACTCCATAAAAGTTCGATTGTCGATGTAATGTATTTTATTGTCTTGTAGATGCAACTCTCGTAAATTCTCAAGGGGTGACAATTCAAAACCGAGTAACTCTTTTATATTGTTCTTTTCTAAATGCAACACTGTTAAGCGCTTTAGCCCACTAAACGTATTATTGTACAGTGCATCGATATTAGAATTATTAGCATACAGTATTTTAAGGTTTTTACGTCCGATAAAAGCGTGACTCGTTAAACCACCGAAATTATTACCATCTAAATATAGTTCAGTAGCGTCCATAGGTATAGTGTTGGGTATTTCTGAATACCCGGCAGCGGAACAGTCCACAATATTTGCTGACCACGGTTGGTCATGATAACACGTACAATTCGATGGGCACGTCATTTCACAATCACACGCATCAAAATCACAACAATGGCACAATGTAAAGCAATGAGTCTTATACGTACACAAAAACTGAGATGATTCCGCTTCTATAAGTGGAATATAAGTCCTTTCTCTATTATACAGTAACTTGCAATATATACTCTCTAAGTCCATTACTCTAGGATGCTGACGAAGGTGATCAAGTTTGTTGATACGTTGTAACCACTCCATCGTACAGTCGCACTGGAAGGGATTGCCTCCAATATAAAATTCGGGCAGGGGCCGCCCCGGATCGACCGGAGTTAGACGAAGCGCATTGAGATCCATGCTAGTTATCTGATTTGCATACAAATCGACTCTCGTTAAATTGGTTTTTCCAACAAAAGTTTGAGCTTCAACTTGCGTAATTTGATTATCATTCAAGAACAGAAGCTCGACACTGCTGGGAATAGAATACGTAGATATTTTTGCCATTTTGTTAAAACTGGCGTCTAATGTTTGTAATCTTAGTTCTTTATCAAGGCGATAATTATTTCCCAATTCTTTGATGTTGTTGCTATGAAGATCCAGCCATTGAAGTCCAGCGGGAATAACGGCATAATCAAACCATTCTATTTGGTTATCTGATACGTTTAACCACAACAGAGAGGGTATATTTACGAAAAGCCCTTGGATATCTGTGAGTTGGTTTGCATCTAGTCTAATGGCTTGTAAATTTGTTAACGTCTCAAAAGCGTTCATGTCTATATGCTTGAGCTTGTTGCGAGCCAAATTTAGAATTTGTAAAGTAGGTAAATCAGAAAGAACATCTTTACTGATATTTTCAATTTTATTGCCAATAAGACGTAAACCGTAAACATTATGCAACCCAATAAAGCCAGGCTCTTCTAATGATGTTATCTGATTTTCTCCAAGATCAAGAGTCCTCAACAATCGCATATTTCTTAATGCTATGGGTACCTTCTTCAAACGATTTCCATTTAAATTCAAATCTTGCAGCGAAGACGTATTTCTAAATGCCTCAGGGTGAAGTTCCTCAAGATGATTATTGTCTATAGACAATAAAGACAATACGTATAACCCGTTTAAGGCATATGCATCAATGTGGGATATTTTATTGTACGATAAAATCAACGTATGCAGGTTGTTCATTGGTGCGAACGTATCAGCGGCAATGCTTTCCAACATATTATGTTGAATGTTTAAGATTTGCAAAGTATACAGATCTTTGAAAATTCTGGGATCAAGTTTTGTTAATCTGTTATTAGACAAATTTAACAGTACCATCCTTATGAGACCAGTAAAAGTGTTTTCATTTATCCATGTGCTAGTTAGATGATTATTAGATAAATCCAACGCCAATAATTGATCTAAATTAGCGAAAAGACTCGGTGAGAGCACACTTATAGAGTTATTTTGTAGGTATATTTCTTTGATAACAGGTCGACTGTCTTTGAAGAGATCTTGTGGAAGAGCGACAATTTTGTTATTAGATAAATCGATTATTTGTAGTTGCTTCAAACCAGAGAGCGCTTTGTCAGCGACCATGGATATTTCGTTATCATGTATATGAAGTTCTTTAAGTCTTCGAAGTGCCATGAAACCATTTTCCGGCATCAAGACAAAATGGTTACTAGATGCGTCAAGAACCTCTATATCTAGCGAACATGCAATGTGAGATAACGATGCTGATGACGGTGCTGGGGCATCCTGTTCGCTAATTAATGCTTGATGCATAGCTCGTTCTCGGAAGCCCAAATCACTTACGTCTTGAAGTCTATTGGAAGAAACATTTAGGTACACTAAATTTGTTAATGGGCAAAACAAGTTTTCAGGAAATGACCAAATGTTATTAAAACTGAGATCCAGCTTTTCCAACTGTCGAACAGCTGTAAAGCTCTCTGATGCTATTTCTAAACTCATAGCAGCCCACTCAGTATTTTTCGTTCGAATCGTTAAATTTCTGAGGTCTCTCAAGCCGGAAAGCACGCCAGGCGGCCATCTTCCAATTTTACAGTTATCCAAAACAAGTTCACGTAGTTTTACTAAATGCGCAAAACTTCGATCGTCTAATGAGCTTTTGTACATCATTTCTTCATTACACTCTATCCTCAATGACGTTGTATGTTCCGACGGTATCACGCTGAAGTTCGTCGTGTCGAACTCGCTGTTAATTGTACGAAGTTTACATGTGAGTGAAACTTCGTGTGCATCATTTGGTCCTCGCAGCCACCATTGACAATCATCAGGAGCTTCGTATTTTAGGGGTAACGAGCTCTGATTAGCCACACTTAGTCCAATAACAAACCAAAACAAGATTTGTCCAAAATGTAGATTCCTTAAAGATGCGAATTGAACAGCCATTATGATAAAAATCAAATATCAAGGAAGAAGGAAAACAAGACACGGAAAGCTCAGTGTCATGTTTTTTCCGTCGGCATTCGTGTGTTGCTTCCCCCAGCCGGATGTGAAGTATCCATCAATTTAGAACTTTATGCTGGTCAATTTAACATGCAGTCCTTGTCATATGAACGATAGTCATGATGAGACACTTCTAATAGTCCAACTTATAGTTGGAAACGTAAACAAAATATTCACGTAACAGTTCACATTAGTCCATACGTTATAATAACAGTCACTAAGTAAATGTTCACACAGAAGCACTTTTAACAATGTTTTACTGTGATAAAACAGCCGAAACTTGTGATATTTACTTTAAGTTCGTAAGTTGTTTTTAAAACGCGAAGTGATAAGCGTGCGATCACTGTAACGTTCGTCCGTTAGAAGCGTCGAGTGGCGCGACCGTGCCTCGACGCTGCGGCGAGTCAACTGAATGCTTGTACAGGCATTGCAGTCGTGTTGAATATACGTCCCGTAGAGGTGAAGGGTGCGGGGTAAGATGAGCCGAGCGGTGGCGAATGTTCACGACGACTTATTACAATAAATTATTTTTTACGGAGCTTTAAGAGATCGGCTGCGCGTATCCCGAACCACGGCGTTTGAATGAACGTATCAGCTGCTTTGGTTTATTATAATAAAATTTTTGTCTTGTTTCTTTCAACATTTAAATACAATACCATATCAATTCGATTTTTAAGTGATGAAAAAGATGACAATATGCGCCCTAATAATATGCTGTAGAATTGTTATTAATTTAAGTCGTTAACTATATGTATTTTAGTAACAAAGACGGCGTTAATATTATTATATGCTAGATATAGTAAATTAAGTATTTACTGTAAGAATTCATAGACTGGACAATCATTTGCATTCATAAGCTAATTGAATTTAAAAATAGTATGCTCTCTTCATTTGTATGTTTTTATTAAGAAAACAATTTGCATTCCTTATCCGCACACTGAGTAATATTTTTAAATAAAATAAAAGCCAATTTGTGTCCCATGGATTGCGGATGCCCGCACGTGAGAACTTCTCTTCACCAGCTTCCGAAGCCATCAAAGTTGTCGCATATTTGGCGAAAGACCTATGATATGATCGATATAAAGCCACAACCAATCATTTCGCAAAAAAATAATATTTGAACAATTTTAAATTAATAACATTGTTACGTTTATTTAACTTTTGTAAAAGCAAGTTACCCGACGTCATGAATAAGAAGTATAAAATTAAATTTGCATAACTTCGGTTTATTATATAAAAAGTGTCAGTATATTTCATAGTTACTTTGGAAGTGTCAGTAATGAAAAAATATTAATCAATGTAGGTAGGTACATGCAATTACCAATCGTTTGCTACTTTGCTAAGAATTGAGAAAAATGGTTTGGTTTCTTATAACGAAACTTATAATTTCATTTAATCTGCAGATTGTATATAAATAATTTCGATATGAGTAAGTCATTTGCTACAGCAACAATTATATCTACAGCAATTAACTGACAAACATACGAATAAACCTTAAGCTTAAAAGGCAAGAAATTCATTTTTTAAT
>DWEI01002498.1:0-14256 GCA_018245875.1 Mysoria ambigua | reverse complement strand
GTTGCGTCAGAGGCTGCCATTGGCGGCCGCGGTGCCTCTCATGCCGGCGCGCTCCAATCACGGCGTACTGACTACGAATAGTCGCGCATAGACATTTGCAAGTATTTATAATATAGCGCTACTTCGCACGGTAATGAGGTTGCAATCGTTTGAGATTCTACTTTTGTAGCCACTATTAATTTCTAAAATGTAAACTAATTTTATTGTTAGTTTAATGAGTGTATATATGTTTTCTGATTCACCTACATTGGATACTTGATTCACATATAAGCTAATAAACCTGTATAAGTACACATGGCCCTTCGCAAAGGCACTGCGTTATACCGCGTTCAGCCGATCGCCAGCCTCATCTGCCGTGCTGTATAACAGGGTAGGTTACAAATAGGCGAGGTCGACGCGGTCTTCTAAGACCAAGCGCGTAACACTTCCCACCGTTTGCGTGTCTGATCAAAAACTTTAAGATTCAAGTTCTTGTAAGATATATGTTATCATCTTGCAAAATAAAAGATGTCTAGGCAAGATCAGTTCACTCGGAGAATCTTAAGGAGACGGGGAGTGTAATTTTAAAAAAGTGTGTTTTTAATCGCGTTTGTTGCAATCTCGCGAAGTACTTTTCGCGTGTAAATTTATTGCATATTGAAAGTTAATATGTGAAAGTAGCGGAACACGCGACTTGTCGATCTTTCAAACTGTAATTTATACACTAATAACAATGATTAATAAAAGTGAGTTAGTGATTAATTGAACATGATTACCCTTTTAATGTATGTGACGGATGCAACCATAGAATGAATATGCAATAGAAACGGTACTTTAAATGTTTGTTAGTTTAGATACTTTTATAAAATATAGGCACTTTTAATAACGTTCATTATCTCTTTTCCAAATTTGAATGCCGATGCATGCGGTTACTTCCGCTATTAGACTTGACTGTCACGTGTGTGAAATGATTGCAAACGCGATTGCCGAACGAGAGGTCGTAGATTCGACTGAATCTTTCTAACATGAAATTCCTTGCAGTGGCTCAGTCTTGAAAAGGCAATAGGTCCACCGCCTATTCGATTGGACGTAAGCGTAACTGGTGAAAGTAAGGCGTAACCGGGAGGTTATCATACCTACCTAACATACCTAACCTACGCTTTATTAGTTTAATTCTAACCCAAGCCTAATAGTCCCGTTGTGTAATAGCTGTGTTGTATTTGTACGTTCTCTTCTGCGATTCCAGTAAGACGAATACTCGTGAGTAAAGTAAATTAAGTGTTTGGACTAAGTCAATAAGGGTTGTGAAGATTTGATCAACTCATCACATAGAGAAATAATCTTAGTAGGTTAAAAATCAAACATAAGTAAATTGTATTTTTTTTTAAAACAAACAGAACCATCCAATTGGGGTGCGCGATACTTGTAAATGATTTATGGTTCATATCGGATAAAAATTGCTGCTGTGATCATGTGATTTTCTAGCCATATATAGGATAACAGCTGAAGGTATTTCTGTTCGTTATAAACACCACGATCTCAACAAAGAGGTGTTAAGACTGTGCAGTCAAACGATGTCCTGATACAGCGGGATGAACACTTTGTAATTCATGACTCGTTTCTACTTAAAAAAGAATTACGTTTTCGTGAAACGAGATAGCTTTTACTTTTTATTTGTAAATGGAACAGGTATACTATGTATTACATTGTGCTATAGAAAGTTAAAACTTTCCTCTGCCTACCTCTTAGGGATTTGCACGTGTGATGTTAAGTTCTGTTTGGAACAGGTATTATAACATATTTATTATAACATATTATAAAATATTATAAAATATTATAAAATATTTGTAGTTTACGAATAAGACACAGAATAGATTGAGGTCTGATTACAACCAACATTTTTAATATACTCTTATTTGAGCTCCTCCAATAAGAAGAAGAAAATCACAAATAGAAGTTGTTCTAAACATGTTCTAAAATCTAATATCATATTCTTAAATCTAATAACATGTTCTAAAATCTAATAAGAGTTTCTCCGATAACCGTAGTTAGTGAAATCCTCAGAAATGACACACCTTCTCTTAACTGGCTAAGAAATGTCACCGACTGTTAATTTTAAATAGTACGTTGTTATTTTCCGTCTTTTCCAGATGTTGAGGCTCTCACTCGACCTCAACAGCCAACGATTCAAGAAATACAACGCTATTATAAGCGTGTGTGAGGTCTTATTACAGACCTCTTATAGCAATCTGTCTCAATTCTTATCTCGTTCATTTATCCTTACTCACTCGTGGAATCTCACTCAATTTTTTCCCGTTTGTAAATTTTTCAAGCTGGACACCGACGCGTCCCGGGGATTCTTTACCCAGTCCTCGCATTCGCTCCGTCGCCTTTTTGCAACTTGAACACTGACGTACACCTATTTAGATAAGTGGATAAAATATTTGTGGGAGAATAAAATATTTCATTGCATTTTAATTCCTGCCTTGATATATTCACGCGTGTGTAATAATTAAATGAACAACCAACGTTCGCGGGAATTTACTAGAGTACTCGTATGTTGGCGCGAGATATTCAACTTTATTCAGCAATGTACATTTTGGTACAGGCGTTCTTTTTTATTTTAAATTATTTACATTTGTTTTACTGAGTGCCTCGTTGGTCGTGTCGATTGCAAGCGCCACGTTGATAGGAAGGTCCAGGATTCAAGTGCCGGGTTGTGACCTATCAGATTTATCTCATTTAAACTTTCTAGTAGTGGCTCGGAGTCTGTGTATGTGCCCAGTGTATGGTATTAGGCTTAACACCTATTCCATAGTAGGACGTAAACGTAACTGGTGTAACGTAGTAGTCGGGCTATATGTTTCTGCTTACCTCTTCGGCGATTACAGGCGTAAAGTTACATTTGGTTCTATCGATTTAGGTTTGGTATGAAAAATAATTTGTGAAACGGTAACCAAAATCCAACTTACTATTTTAAAGCACATAATTATAAAGATAATCATGTTTGTTCCAGCGGCAACCTTCTTAAGAGCAGGAAACGTTTATTGAAACATTTTCGATCCAATCAAAACGATAATATATGATGGGACTATTAAAATACTGGCAACGTTGACGTAACATGAAGGCATTACTTCCCAAAAAGGACGATGATTACTCGGAAATGGCTTTCCATTCATGATGAACGCTACCGACTCCATTTTGTTTCAAGTCACGACGTCAATTTAGCTTCCGAATACGCGGTACTGTGGCATAGAGGGCCAAACTTTTACTTTTGTGTTGAAAAAACAAATAAAGGCAGGCGCTGTCACGTAGGAATAATTTCATCGTCATTATTCTGAACGTGTGAAAATCTGTGCACGTGTCGGGAGTGGCGCCAAAGTTTTATTGTTCTCCGTGGTTGGCGAGGGTCCTTCTACAATAAACGTGCTCCGATTAAAAATAACAGATATTTTTAAATCGTAATATATTTTTAATATCCCAGGTAAGTTCGTAACTCATAGGCGGCCATTAATGATCAAACCAAGGTTTGGGCAACGTAAAAATGAAATATCAGTCAATCATCTACTGTGCTTTGATAATAATACTATTCGGCTAATTACCGGAAGACACAAGAAACTCTTTTGAAAATCTTCAACTAGCAGCCATTGACTGGCCCGTTGGTGCAGAGGTTAGTGAGCCTGACCATTGCGCCGGGGGTCGGGGGTTTGGTTCCCACCCAGAATAAATATTTGTGTGATGAGCATAAGTATTTGTTCTGTGTCTGGGTGTGAAAAATATGTATTTAAGACTACCTCGTTGGTCGTGCTGGTTGCATGTGCGACTGCCGAACGGAAGGTCCCGGGTTCAATTAACGGGTCGAACACTACAAAATGTTTCTAATTTAGAATTTCTAGTAGTGGTTCGGAGTCTGGATATGTGCCCGATGCGTGGCAATAGGCTACATAGTGGAACTTAAACATAACTGGTGAATCATGGGAATGTTCTGCATTCCTTTGCCTACCCCTTTGGGGATTACAGGCGTGAAGTTACGATTTAAGTATATATTTTGTATGTATATATGTGGTTTATCAGGCGCCTGGTTACCATACCACAAGCTCTCTTGACGCTTACTTAGAGATCAGTTGTCCGTGTACCGTGCTGTCCCAAGATATCCTTTAATCTCTCTGCTTTGTTAGTGAACTGTACTGATCGTCTCTATCTTTAACCTTGTCAGGGGAACCAGTGCTTTATATAATTAGTAAGGGCAGATAATTAAAATGCTTTGATAATTAATGCAATTACAGCACTCAATAAAACTTTCATAATACTAATTATATGATTGACAAAACTTTTCACGTTTCCATTCAGTAATGTCGAAAAAGGATTGAAAAAGCAGGATGGCCACGACAAAACAGTTATATAGCGAAGACAATAAAGATTATCTCGTAATTAAAACGTTCGAATCACAAGCAATTCGATGGGATGCGAGACGATACTTAGTGCGACACTCGATCTCAGAACACGACTAAAGTTCGAAATGAAAGTCTCAAGTCTCTACGGAATAAAATGACCATAAAACTAATTAGCAATCCAAGGTTTTATGACACTATAAATAAATAAAATGGAACCCGGTCTGGGAGTTCACATGGCGCTCGCCGACCGTTTTTGTTTGGAGATGTACTGATGAAGACATTCTCACTAATTAAAACTTTTAGGTAGCTTAGAATGCGTAGTATATTAATATGTATGAAAGGATAAACAAAATTTTCGACGGAAAACTTTTTATGATACGAAAAACATGCAAACTTAGATATACATTCAGAATTAATTGCTTTTGTCCTAAGCTATTATATCCAGTTAATGGAAGAAAAACGATTAAAAGGAGGTTTGTAAAATGGGATATGGATGAAATGCTGATCAATTAACATGATGACGCTCTAGGGAGTCCGTCCATAAGTGATGCATAAATAACACGTATTCTTCAATCACAAGTCGGTCGGATTATGAGATAAAAACTGATTTACTACTCGTAGGGCACACCCCGTGGGACCGGTCGCGGCCAGCGGGACATTTGTAGCGTGCGTGTAAATTTTCAAGCTTAAAAATATTGACGACAATCGGTAAGTCTTGACAAGCGATATAAAATATGCGATGAGTACGTTTATTAAATTTGTTTTAGCGTTATCGATGCATAATGTCTTGTGTATAATGTAAATAATTCACATTGATTGCCTCGTTGGTTGTGTTGGTTGCAAACGCGGTTGCCGAACGCGATGATCTGGGTTTAAATCCTTGATCGGACACTATCAGATTTTTTTAAATTTAGATTTTCTAATAGCTCTTCGGAGTCTGGATATATGCCCGGTGTATGTATAGGCCCAGCCTCTATCTATTCCATAGTGGGACTACAACATAAGTGATGAAACGTGGGTTTGTACTGCCCCTCATCGACGATTACAGGTTTGAAATTACGTAAATAATTTTGTAACAGAAGAATGGGAAAACATGGTTAGTCAATTCAATTTAAACCACTTACCAGGGAAAACATACAAGAATCTATTTTAACGAGTGAGTTTCTAGCAATCAAAATGTAATAAGATTCTCATAACCTTTCAAAATGGATGATATTTTATGCTGGTAAATACGAACCTTAATATCGGCCTACGAATATTTTTCTAAAGTAAGACGAGCCGAGATCGCTTAATACAGGTAGAGAATATATTATGAAATTATCGTATCGCTTAGCCAAGATGCTTACCATTATTCGAGTATTAAAGTTTTTTGCTTAATAAACAAGTAGGTTTTATCCACAAACCAGATAAGCGACATGTATGATTCCAGTTCCAAAATAATAACCTGTGAGAATTTAAATAACGTGCCAATTAGAAGGGTTGGAAATGTAGTGGCATTCTTGTGTGCCTCTTAATAATTTCGTCTTAGCAACATTAAATCTGTGACGTTTATTGCTTAATAAGAATGTCTCGGTATCGGCATTATGCAAGTACTTTCCTCCATGCGACATTTAAAAATAAACAAATGGACACTTAGCTGTTTAAAATTCTTATCCTTCTTAATAGAGCTTAAGTTCTTCTTTTTTTCCTTTTGCACGACCACATTACAATCATTTCTAACTGGTTTCAGTTAATAAAAGACAACTTGGTAGCTGTAATGAATGTTGCTGCTTATTTTCCTTTTTACTTGTTTTTGGTGACACGCTCGAGTTTTTGAAGTTGGAAATATTGAGCAAACAAATAAAATACATACATACGAATGGATAGCCATTATAATCATATCATCAGTTTAACGGGTCGGACATTATCTGTTTTATAAATCACGTCAGCAATGATAATGAAAATTGTCGAATTTCATTTTACGCAGATAACGCCAGACTTATTATTTTTTGTCAAACACACGAAACTAATTCGCAATTTATGCACAGACAGGATTTAATATAGTATATCGTTGGCTGTCTTTAAACTGGCTTACGCTAAATGAAGAAATAACATAAGAACTATACCTATACTTTTTAATCAGACGCTGTGACGAGCCCGTCTCTCCTATAATTGAACACATGTGCGGCGTTTCCGCGACTTTCTACTGGGATTGACCGAAACTTAACGTCACAATAACGATTAAATGCCACGCAACGTCATAAGAAGTATGTTAAACTTCACTGTCGGACAAAAGCCTCTCCTAAGAAATTATGCCCGTTACAGTCACGCTGGGCGCTAACGTAATTTTACTGACTGAATCCCCTTAAACAATTTATGTTCTAGGTAAATAAATAATTAGCAAGAAGTTTGTATTCGGTTTCCCTTATACATATTTTGAATAGAAATTAAAATCAATTAAAATTGTTTAACAAATATTGTAAATACTAGTGTATACTTCTGCGTATATCGTTACTGTGACGAGTATGCAATCTACATACATTAAACTGGACAGCAAGTTATGTAAGCTGATAGTCTTAAACACACCAAGAATAAATTTGTTTGATTTCCTAACATGTTATTTTTATGTAATTTTATGTGTAATCGAACGGACAAGAGCGGCGGTCGTCTTTCGCACGTGTTAAAATTAATAACACCGTGACTATTTTCATATAATACGCATGTATCAGGGCACAAAGACTGTGTGTGGCGCGACAAAAACAACTTTTGAAACGCGAAACAATAAATCAAAACACAAAAAATAAGTGTTACCGCGGTCCGTTGTTTACACGTACGCACCGACTTTGTCGTAAGCCCTAAAAAGTGAGGCTTACTTGAAACTTTTAAGGGGCAGCTTTTATTACTACATGATTTCTGTGTCAAATATATATATATAAAAATAATAATCTTTAATGATTGTTAATCTTCTTATTTTTGGTCATAGGATCTTTTTCTGTGTTGGATTGGACATAATAGCAAAATAGTTCAAGTTCGAAGCCCTAGTAGTTAATAAATATATAGTATATCTGTAAACTGTTGAAACGAGTACACCCAATGTTATGTGATAATAAGTGTCAAAAATTTAATTATGGCCAGCAATTACCGTTGATTTGAAAAGCTTGTTACTTGTACTTAACAAGGTTTCGTTCGTTTTCGGTCAACAAATTTTGTATTACGAAAATTAATTTCATTATTTAAAACAATAAAGTATTTCAATAATATCAAGTAAAAATATTCACGTGGCACATATAAAGTTTCATACTACGGGCAAATATAATTAAGAAAAACCCTATTATACTTTGTTTGACTCGACATCCAAACCGCTATTTGTTCAGCAACCGCCCTTGCAACCACCAGACCTACCTAAACAGTCATATTTTATACAAAGTATTTCTATTCATTATTAATATTACTCATTATTAGTGTAAAAAAAATATTCACCTCAGTATAAAATATATATCTGGAGCGACACGGGAACTTAAGAGCTATACGTTGTAATAAATACTTCTCGTTCCTCATTACCTTACCGCCCAAACCGACGACGCGGCGTATGCAAAAACGGCAAATGACATACGCCAATATGCAAGCAACGAATTCACTTAGTAAATTGAGAAATAAAGGAAGTTTTTTGCGTTTCCAAAAGTGCTCTAATTGATATTTTATTCAACGGTTTTGCTCTTTGGGTGGCGGAGTATAAAAATATCAATAATGAATATGACACCAACGAAGTTGAATACTGCGATATCTCTCTCGTTGGACGATTTAAAAATCCATAATCTCTTTAGATATGCAGAATTGTGCTTGTTTATTGGGTCCGTAGTTATCTGTATTGTATTTATATGGTTGAATTATAACTTCTACCTTTATGACTATTTAGATATACCGTTAGATTGATATAATATGTAGAAGTATTATTTCTCACAAATTATCATTTCTATACAAGTTTGTGATTTCTTTTGACTGAATGCAATCATCGAAATGCAAAATAGAATTCTAAAAACATGTTTAGCTTGTAATTGTTATGTCGCTATTTTATTATTGCTAGGTAGGTATTGCTCTGAAGCTCTGGAACCCATAATCCCCACGCTGGGCACCCGGGTTGAGGATCAGATGTATACGTATTATAAATATGCTGGATAAAAATATGAGCTCTATGAGCAGATGCACGATAGATCCCAAATTAAAAATAATAACTTGATTGATTCGAACAGAACGATCTATTTGACGTCTTATTTGTAGTTCAAATTACATGTTTCTATGACCGGTTGAATTTTTTTTTATCATAACTAGGAGCAGTAGCATATCCAAGGCGAGTATTTTTTTTCTATTTAATTATACTTAGTCGCTTTCGTGACATCGTGCATCAGTATTACAGAGAGCAACTGAGTCTTAAATGATAGAAATTAACGACTCACTTTACCAATGTTATTTAGTTTTTTGTCCGCCAGAGATAATCGCATGCCTTTGATGAAATTTGTTTCAACCCTTCCGTGGGTGTTTTTTGTGGGAACAATTTCTTGCGAGCCCAGTTACCGATTGGATCAGATTAACAGTGACAAAATACTTCTTCCACTGCTCTTTTGTCGTCATGTTCGGTTTTGTGTACACGCCGAGATGTATCTCGTGATATTTAACCTCGTGTCACTATTAAGACATCGCTTACCCGGTGGCTGGGAAGATCTGGTCGTCGATAAAATTTTGATCATTTATTCAGAGCTCGCGGTAAATTGCTGGGAAAGTATTTTAATGCAGCATTTTAATTCGTTATGTATATCATATGTCTAACGAAGAACTAGAAATAATATTATCGTTTTAATCGAGATTTTCGGCCGTATGTCTTTTGGATACAATGTGATTATTTATGTGTTGACAAAGAATAATGAAAAGCAAATTCTAAATAAATGTTTCTAAGAAATATTAATAATGATAAAATACAGATTAAAAAACCGTTACCTTAATTAAAACGATTAACATTTACAAGACATATTGTCTTTATAGTATTACACGGCCTAGTGAGCAAATTTCAAAGAACTATACCCTTACAAATCGTTGTTCAATCACGTGAACGAACGGCGAGTGGTACAAAACGGGCGAAGAGGAAACATTAATTAGAAGCCTGCCCTTAATTAAATTGTAACGTCTCAGCGAATTTCCCTGGGACCCTCGCTCGGTGGTCTTACAGGTAATCGATGTTAGAACTCACGTGAACTTTATATGACCAATAAAAGCAACACTTTAATGGTTTTCAAGTTTCATGTCAGCCTAAAACAACGTCATTAAAAGGTGTATAAGAAGTTGGAGTCCGGTTTCACAAAATTGTACGGTTTACGTCCAACTTCGTACGATTTTTACATGTCACAGTAATGAATACCTTGGCAAGTGTTACCCGAGCTGTTGACCGGAACGTGGAGATGCCCGTTAAACATAGCTCTGCTGCACGACTGAACTGTAATAACGCTCCCGTACTATTGAAGCGGTGAAAAATACCTTAGTTGACAAGCGCGTTAAATGCTAATTACACATCGAGCATGTATAATGAGGAGAAATTAATTCGAGAACAAGAGTAAACAAAATGAATAATGGGGTGTTTGAGGCTAGCAACATATCGTAAAGGTTTTTATTCTAGGATTGTCTTCATATATTTTTTTTAAAACAAAACCGGTAATTGGTGTATTTAGTAACAGATATATCGTAGTTATCAATTTAAAACGATTGGAAAAAATATTGAATAAACAATAAGCAAACAAATAACTATTAAATAAAGTTCGTTACATATTAAATCTAATTAATTGTAATTGTCGTAAGAAAAACTTGATCGAATACCTACTGTAACTTGTATTTTTATATAGTAAGCTTTGTAAAAAGTTCATTAGATACGTATTACAAAAAGCTTCATTATTATATTAATAGGCGGCAATATAATGCCTCGTATAGGCGTTAATCAAAAAGAATGGATTGTTATTTGTGTTTAATTAAGAATTTTCTATTATAATGGGACTATACAATAATGTGAAATAAAAAATAGAAAGCACTCTTGGGCGGGGCATTAAGAAATAAAAGTTTCTGGAGCACACCATGAGAATATACTTTTATAGTTTTTAATATCAATAAATCGGGAGTTCGGTATAATATTCAATTGGACTTATTGAACATTTGGAGCTAGATAGTAATATTTACTACTTTTCGAATATAACGATACATCAGTAATTTACTACATGTATAGAACTGACCAAAAATGTAATAGACCTATCATTTTTGGTCAGTTCCATAATAATCTTTGGTCAATAATGGCATGAACAAATGAACTTCTATTAAGATGCTCTTAGTTTTTTTCCCTGACAAAGGATAGAATACCTTGGGATGCAGCAAAATGCAACAAATAAACCTTGTGTGCGTTTTGTCACATATAACATCAAAATAACTGGACGTCTTCTTAAATATAAAGATTTTGAATCAATTTTAAATCGCATGTCATTCGGCTCTCATACCAATATTTACTATAAAGATCGGAACGTTGAACATACAAACAAGAAATAAACACAAAAATTTCTCCGTATAACCAAAAGATAGATGAAATGAAACATCAATAGTATAAATTAGAGGTTCGATCTACCTCGACTTGCTTCTGAACACAATTTAGTAGTTTTCCTCAGCAATTAAATAGTTCGCCATGCTCCCGTGACCCGCTGACCGTGTCGAATTTTCTCAGCGAGAGCTGTCCTGGCCCACGCTGAGCCGGTGTCAATACTGGTATCATTAATCAGGGACTAAACATTCCGACGTATTGACGTAGTGTCGAGTAGATTAGGCTTTGTTAGTATTAACGTTGGCATGAAATCCATATCATTCATTGAAATACACATACGAGACGAAGAATTAATAAGCTCATTAATAAGACTATAACGTGATGCATAGACAGTTATGATATAGTGTATTGTATCATATGGGTGTATGTAAATAAAATGTACACTTACAAAAACACGAAAACTAACGCTGCGATATACCCATTTAGATATTTGCAACCAGCCTTTACATAAAACTTTTGTGGTACCTAAATATAATACGAATACCTTTTGATAATGATCAAATAAAACTCTAACATTGGCTGTACGATCATGCCTATTTTTTATTCAGTACCAGAAAATATAAGTGTTTGTCATACGCACTAAATACTGAGAGTTCAGATATCAAATAATATGGTCTTAACCTAGAACGCACACAAATGACGCAGGCGACAGCATTAAAGACGACCGAAGACAGCGGACAGAGTCACTTGCAATTGGAATACTAATGAACACAGCGAACTATTTTAAAATAAAAATCATTAAAAAACAGGTCACATAATGGAAAACGCCGTAGATCTGATCCGAGCATGATGCTGACGTGTATTTTGTTGGAATTAAAAGTACGCGAAACGAAAGGGATAGCGTTACGGCGTGATGCAAGCGTAAAAGAGAGATACTAAGGTTATGGCAGGTGCCGTGATACATCTGCGCGTGCGCACTGACCGGCACGTGCGTCCCCATCACACTTCAAATATCTTAGTTAATTCCGAATCGAAGGTTAGAAACAAATTCGTAAAGGTCACAAAGGATTATTTGATTTTCACTAATCAAACTATAAATTTACAGTACAACTACATTTATGTCCCGCGAAATCATTACCAATGTTTTGTTGAATTCATGTATTTAATTGCAATACATTGGTCATACGAAACGAGTCTATACGAGGGTATTGCAGATTCAGCCCACGTAAACCGACTCGCCGTATAGCGGGCAGTCTTTAATCATAATTGAAAAGTAAAGTCGGGTCCACTTTTTTAGTGTCATTAACGACGTCGTGTGCGCGGCACGAGCGCTTGCCAATTTTATAAGCAATTTTGCGAACAGGAAGCCGGGCGCGTGCGACGGGCTGATTTCAATAATAAATCGATACCCTCACAATTCATCGGTGGACTGCGTTTGTTCGAGCACTCGTATGGAATTATCGACATTGGCACATAATGCTCTTGGGCGGAGTCCCAACGGTTTTCTGATGGCAACTGAATTTTTATAGCGGTTCCAAGAACCGCCGATTAAGGGCTAATCACCGTTTCTCCAATGCCTTTAATTTCATAATGTCCATTTGATAGGAAATTGGCTATTAAAAACTTAAGTGGTAGAAGTTTTTTAAATAAATTTTCAAAATTATCTAAGTATGGTACCAAATATGTATAATATATGTACGTTGATACATAATAAATAAATGACCATTGTCTTTGTTGAGGCTACCAAACCATTGTACCGAATACAATGACCTTCACCCTGGGTCGACTGGTAGAGAATGCCATCAGGCATTAAGTCTGCGCTTTGTAACCTAAGTACACATAATCAATGAACATTAAATAATTAAATAAAAACAACAGGTTGAGTGAAGGTTGCCCAAAAGTTTGAATTGCATGCAGTCTCTCTGAACCCTAAAATGAGTTCTGTAATATTGAGACTATTAGCGAATACTGAAATAATAACATCGATGCAAGGATTCGGAAACGCTTGAGCGGGCAAAAAACGAAACATTTTTGTTTGAGGCGTCGCCTTGTTAAAAGGCTATTAATTCTGTTTTGACGTGTTTCAATAAACGTTTTAACACCTTTTGCCTCGAGGTATCATTAGGTGAGCTTACGTTGTACCCCGGCCCCGTCCGATCTGTTTCGATTGAGTCCGCAGCGGGTCCGTTTTCTTATTATTATCAAAGCGGGTTCGTTTTTAATTTTTACCGTTACATCGACTTCGGAGCACCAAAAGTGCAGAGAATTACATACAATTGACATTCTCGATCTGGCAGATTCTGATACATAGGTATTCTCGACGAATTAATGATAAACAGTTTCTGCGGTGTCAATTATTTTTTTTACATTTTTGGATTTAATGTCTTTATAATTTAACGTTTGCGATGCCCCTAAATTTCATTATTTATATATCTTGCAATCTTGATATGTGGAGATATACGTATATATGATTGTTATAAATTTAATATTCGATGAAAGTTAAATTGGTTGCTATGCTCATTATAAATAAGTACAAAATGAGGCTTATCAGTAAACATTCTTGGTCAAATTTTATTTCTATACTTTTTCTCTTCACTATTATGAATTAGCGTTTTACTGTTACGTAATATATTCACCTATGAAAGCTATTAATGCACTAAAGAAAATAAGCCCTCGTCATGCATTAGAAAATATAAGTAATATTTTTAAAACTTCAAAGTTTTTAGACCGTAATTGCTAATTTATTATTGTAAGAAATCAAATACGACGCTCTTCACATGATTTGCATTATCAAATGCAGGTCAAAATATATTAGTGGCTAAAGATTTTTTTTAGTCAATACGTTTAAGTATTGAAAATTGACATAGCTGGTAATCGGTGCTTCTGCAGTACTGGTCTACTGCGTCTACTGTCTCTGTTTTTATTCTAATCTCACACCGCCCATAAACAAATGCGACACGTAAAAATGAAATGAGGTTCTCACGAAAACAAAATGACTGTCATTAAACTGTGGACAAATTGCGCTTTGACGCTGACCTCACAGCGCGACAAATTGTCCGTAAGGTCACCAACGAACATAAAATAATTGACGATGTGTTTTAAATTTACCAAAACTATAAAACTTAATAATTTTGTTAGCGTAAATTACGTTTATGACCAGTAATCATACATCTAAATTTCAGCTATATTTTAAATTTTCTGTGCTACTTTCATAGAAATGTTTTTCTGCCATAGAAATGTTTCTGGTGAATATTTTTGATATTACATACATACATATCTTCACGCCGAGTCCCTTGCGGGGTAGGCAGAGAGCACGGAGTGCCAAATATCTCTATCCTT
>DWEI01002497.1:0-14256 GCA_018245875.1 Mysoria ambigua | reverse complement strand
GTAAACGTAACCGGTGAAACGTGGGAGTGTTCTGCATTCCCCTGCCTACCTCTTCGGGGATTACAGGCGTGAAGTTATTAATATAAATATATAGGGTGAAAATATGTGTATGTATAGAATGCACATTTATAGACTATACATATAGTGCAGTATGTATACATAGAACAGGAAATGATAACATATAATTTAACTTAACGCCTGCACAAATATAACGGGCGAGGTGTGTCGAACACGTCTCCACTGTCATCTCACGTGAAACATACGCACATTACACGCGCTGTAAACGGAAATGGACTTCCAACTACTATTGAACAGAAATTAATTTTGCTTTTTCAAAATAAACGCACAAAACGCCAACCTCGACCTTATACGTACGTAACTTCACGCTTGTAACCCCCGAATGGGTAGGCAGGGGAATGCAGAACATTATATATCTAATACCGTACCATACCATATATTTGATATTTACCATGTACATACCTACTATGTAAATGTATAACACAAAACGTAACATCACGCCCATAATCCCCGGAGAAGTGGGCAGAGGAGCGTAGTACAATCCCACACGTCACGAGATCCGTTTACATTCCATTGTGAAATGGAAAGCAACGCTATTACTACATACCGGACCCAAATAAAGACAACGAGCCACACGTACTATATCCAAGAGGGTCCAGCGGTACTCGATCCGAGATTTGAACCCAAGACACCCGACCAACGGGGCAGTCAATGTACCTATAATATGAAAAAGTATAATAATTATAATGCATTAAACTCAATTTTCAGACAGAGTTAAATCAGATAAAAATCTCTTAAGAACTCGAATTCGACATTAAAATGTTGAAAATTTTATGTGACGACTTTAATAATTTAATTTAAATTATATACATAATAATAATATAATTATATACATAATAATAACATAATTATATACTATACTAATATAAATAATAATTATAATTACAGAGCGAAATTATATAGTCGACGAAGCGTGTTCCAAGTAACGCCCACACCGCACCGCACCGGCGTGTTCGTATTTGAACAAAACGCAGACAAGTCAATGCGAGAGCAAACTAGACGTGTGCAGATGTGTTGCCCTCCATACGTGCGGCTGGTGCGCGAGACCCTCGCGACCACGGTCCGCACGGCCCGCACGCGGCCGGTCGGGCACATGTTGCAGCGTATCTGTTAACCGTCCAACAATGCTGATGGCACATACCCCTGGTCAAATGCAGTGATGTCTTCACCGTCGGCCTCTACACCGAGCGAAACACGCCACGTACCTGAA
The DNA here is from genome assembly GCA_018245875.1 of Mysoria ambigua. Lineage (NCBI taxonomy): Eukaryota > Metazoa > Arthropoda > Insecta > Lepidoptera > Hesperiidae > Mysoria > Mysoria ambigua. The sequence continues at coordinate 12,968 of DWEI01002497.1, read as the reverse complement.
AAATAACGAAGCTTCAATAAATATCCATACGAGCATAAAATTCAACAGACGATGAATGTATACTCGATTTGTTGCGAAACATCAGTTCATGCTTGCTTGAAATGTTAGAAGAATTAGCACTAAACACAAAAAAATAACACAAGTTTTTTTTTGCTCTCATTCGACCCAGGGAAGGGATAAGAGAATTGGGGAGGGAGAAGAGGGTGAGGTGTATTATTATTAAAAAGTGTCTACGACCTATCCGAAAGCACGTTGAGCTTCGTAGTACGATCTTCATAGGGTTACGTAACTTTAACCAATTGCCTTCAACCAGATAATGGCTTTAAAATTAAAGTTTTTCCACCTAATCATATCATTACCGTTTTGCCTATTGAAAGGCCTGAAACATGTATACTCGTATTTTTCTACAAAAAACACAATATACCATCATGCTTCCATTTCCCCAAAACGCTAGGCAACGACATCTAATAGTAGCAAAGGGAAGTAATATGTTGTTCTAATGAAACATAACAAAACCCAATTGTATCGAATATTATAATTTCTATCATGTAGCCACGCCAGGTCGCGGGGCAGACGGTACAACGAAAATCGTCGACCGTACGCGCTTGTGTGTCTCGTCACGTTACAATGACACTGCGTCCATTGACGGATGTGTCGTGGACGACGCTTGGAGACGTGGTGCAGACGTGCGATGGCCTTGCACATACGCACCTACCGCTCAATTATAACACAACGACAATTATATCTCTCTATATACAAATGTATATACATGATGACTTGTATGTACATATGCGCGTGCGCAACCGTAACAATCCAATACCGGACACCACTAGGCGTGGAGAACCCCAACGCACTGTGCCGTCGTCCGATTACTCAGCTCCGCAAATAGGATGTAGGAATCAGGTAACCTAAAAATATACATGGAAGTAACAAAAAAACAGATTAACATAGTGATTTAACGTTGACTCTGTGACGTCATTGATGATTTTCATGGGTATTGTGTTGTCTATTATTGAATTCTTACTGTATCGCGGATGACTCAAATCACACCATCAAACTTTGTGGTCAGTTAGCTCTCGCTATATTTTCGTTTGTAACGGACACATGTTATTTTTCCCAATATACCAGTTCACCTTAATCGATTCTATCATAATTCGAATAAGCGGATGATAGTGGAAAAAATAAAATTCCTTAACACGACATCACTCCTGTATTTCCCCCAAGGGTAAGGTAGAAGAGTGTAATATTTACCGACGAAGAAAATAAAGCATGAATTTCATAATTTTTTGTTGTCTCCTTGCAAACCCGACTAGCTGATCAATCGACACGTCAATCGACACGTCAATTCGTAACCACTGACAACGTGTACTGGTATTTTGCAGCTCCTATGTATCGAAGTATCGATGTGTTCTGGAAGTGGTCGTATTAGAAGATCGATGTCTACGTGATCCGAGGCACCTTCATACACGTAACATCACGTCTGTAATTCTGTAACAGATAGACTGAGAGTAGCACACGTAAAATGTGTGAGATGTTTCGCGAATTATATTATCGTCCCAATATGGAATTGATGGTGAGCCTATCGGGATATACTGGGCACAATTCCAGACTCCGAACCACTATTAGAAAATCTAAATCAGAAAAATGTTATAGTACCCAACCCCGGATTTGAACCCAGGAGTTCTTCATCAGCAGTCGCGTTTGCAACCAAACTAGCAACGCAGCACTTCCCTAAAATAATAATGACATAGTGGTTTAGAATTCAAATCGCCATTTCGGAGGTCGTAAGTTTAAATCTTTGTATACACAAATTTGTCGCTAAAGCGCAATTTAAAATTTGCCTTGTAATAATTGTAACGATAAAGGAAAACATCATAAGGAAACTTGTATACACTAGGAAAAATACACTTCTCAAGACTGACAATCAAAACAAGAAGACAATCTGCATGTATGGAGGATTACGTAACATTGCATCGAACAAGTTTAATGGCTTATTCTATTAGATGATTAAAGGCATTACATTTCTGTACTCGATTAACAAATTATAAATTCATATATCTTAAAATCTGGTATCGACCGGAAATAAATTATAACAGAATACTAAACAGGGCGCGATCCTTGACGCTCAGCGCACGGCAAGTTTCTTTATGGAGCGACACGTCGACATGGAGTGAACGGTATTTTCGTCTTTCGGAAAACCCAAAGGATAATAGAATACGAGCTGGCCACATTCAGACCGTTACATTTCAAGAGCGTGTCTTAAAGTTCCATGAATACAAGGAAACTTATGCGTTGTATAGTTACAAACTAACGTGCTCACTTTTTATACAACATTTACATGTAGATAACATCATCTATGAACTCAAATATTGTTAATGTCCTTGGAAATGTCATCTGAAAGGCTTCCTGCGTTGATCTCGGGTACACCAAGTAACATTATTGTACACCGACGATATGCCTACAAGGAAACATACTACCTTGTTCAATTATTTTAAAGCAAAATATAAGCAATTTTATTTTATACATGTTAAGCATGATAACTTAACAAATCGTTGTGCACTTCGAACCTTTCATGACACAAGACTTTCTATTTTAAGTCTTACTTATTTTAAGTTATTGTCGTGTACTTGGATACAGATTTATAATATTACTGTCTGCACTAACGACAGCGACGAATGAGGAAGACCGAGGTCCGGCAAACGCAGTGTAGGCCAGGCCAGGCGTAAGAAGGCGGCCTGTGAAGGCAGAGAAACGAGGAATGGAGCGCGAAAATACCCTTTAAAATACACTCATGCTTAACAGTGGAATAGTACAGTCTAATAATAATGATTATCTACATAACATAATAATAATACAAATATAACTTAGTTATCAAGAAGTGTACCTATTACAAGCTGGATAATGATATATTATGAAATAAATTGCACTACCCTATGAAATTAACATCATATAACCATAATATGTATATATATATATAGACATGTATATTTGTGTGGTCCGTCCGCGTGGGGGCGAAGCAAGAACACTCACCCCGACTCCGAGCCGGCATACAGGTGCCGTAAGAGGCCATGAAGCCCGGTGCTGGCGTCGTGGTGTAGCTAGGTCTGCCTACGCACAACCAAACTCTGTCCGCTATGGGCAGCGGCGCAGGCGGCGCGCGACCCTGTGCTCGGCAATCCCCAGCACCTACCTATCAGGGGAGCCGATACCCAGCACTGGAGTGACGGCTGCTGACGATGTAGGTCCCGTCCGCTAACTACCAGACGATCGGCTCGCGCCGCGCGCCTGCTGTCGTGTCGGAAGTGTGTCTACTTGACCGTGGGCCTCTATTGCGATGCAGGCCGCGGCTCCTCCGAAGGCGCTCGTAGGGTCAACGGTGTATGTACACGCCATTTGAATTCCGAACGCGCGCGATGCTGCAACCGACGGGGAACTGGGCGAAGTGATAATAAATCACTTCACTTATTTATAGCGCTTTGTAAGTTAGCCTTTAGAGCAAAACACCCGTCGGCGGCCAGGGCGTCTTCTGGTGGCTAGATAGGCAGCAGTAGACCGTGATCAGCCGAACGCCAGAGCCTCGTCTGTTGCAGAGCCAGCTACCCGACGGCACATGAGCTCGTCTTGGTTACCTACTTGTTGTCCTCCACACCCGAGAAACTATAATAATAATAATATAAATAAATTATTACCTTTAGTCCAATACACTTGTAACGAGTTCCAAGGGGCAGTTTGCGCAAGTATTTTTTTCGCCGCTTCACAGTATTCGCAGTTTATTTAAAAAGAATTCAAATCTGTTTTCGTATGTTGCGAAGTAATGTTCTCGTAGTACGAAACGATATTTTGAATAAATAAAATAATTGAAAGCAGTTTTAGAATTAAATACAATTGTGCAATATCCTGGTGAAATGTGGGAGTGTACGGCGCTCCTCTGCCCACCTCATCGGGAATTTAGGCGCGTTGTTACGTTTTTTTTATGCAATATTTTCATCGCCACCATTAATATCGCACCAAACCTAATTGTAGAGGCGATTGTTTATCCATTTCAATAAAACAATATGTATGTACGATACGACTGAAATAAATTGTTAGATAATTCTTTAAAAATATTCACATAGATTGCGATTCCTTAATTTTAAAACCTTATTCGATAGGTAATAACATTTGTAAAACCATTCAGCACAAAGCAGTAAATATAAGCGACATTATATACCGAACAAAAATGAATAATTATAAGAGTACACTATATCACCAACGCGACGGCAGGATCAAGACCGCTGACTCTTTATAATATTTACAGTAAAAAACATTAGACGACATTTGTGATAAAAATGCTTGCATTACAAAGTATCACGAGTAGAATCGACAGCACAATGCGGTGCTACAGTTAATAGGTATGTAGAGTACTGCAATTATCAGCTATTAGACGTTAACACCACGTCGGTTTGTGGCGAACGGTGTGTGACGTGAGCGAGTCGGCTCGGCAATTGGAGACATTTGAATCAATGTTATTCGGTGGGGAGAACCATCGGAGTCCCGGAGCATAAGCTGGCTGCAGTGAACGAGGTACGTAAGTAGCATTAAAAACAAAACAAGTGGATTAAATATTGAAACGAGGTTCTTACAGCCTCCGGTAATACGTGCTGATATCATAGAGTGGGGCTCAATAATCGAACAATAGTAGATATATTCAGTGACATAATTCACAAAACTCCTCAAACGCGAGCATGATGGTGAGGGGAGACCCAGAAATCTCCAAGCCCGGTGTGCGTGCCGTATTGAAGCCCGTCCTATCTGTAAGTAATAAAAATACATATTTGCCGCTAGATTTTACAATAATAACAATAATGATTTAAATGCATGTCACAATTATTTCTGATTGTTTATAATTACGATTTTCCAGCTATTGATGCAATTAACAATTAAATCAAGCGGGTATTTAAATGTAATAATGTCAATCGCAGTGCATACACGAACGGCGCCTGTGACGGACTCGGAGTGGTGATATCATAACAGCATGACTGAACATTACTAAAACGTACCATCGAAAAGGTAGGCAGGGGTACATATGTAGTAAACTTACACGTGTCACTAGTTGCGTTTACGTCTCAATAAGAAATAAGTGGTAGGCCTATTGCCATGCACCGGGCCCAAGACCAAGACTTCCAGGTGTTACTGGGAAATTTAAATTAGAACAATCCGATAGTGCCCGGGCTAGGATTGAAGCCAGGCCCTCCCGATCGGCAGTCACGCTTGCAACCAACACGACCACTGAGGCAGTCGAGACTAGACAATCCTTCATTGATTTCTCTGTCGGAGGTTGCGTTTATAAATGATGGCGAGCATCGCCATCGTTTGCCATCAAATCTGTAGTTTTTCTTTTTCTGCATTAAATAAAAAAAGCAATCTCAGCTTTTTCAGCTGCATTAAATAAAAAAAAGCAATCTCAGGAGCAGCTCATGAAGACGCTCCGACAGACACATGGTCAATCGGCGAAGCCAATCGAGCTACCAGGAAAAAAACACACTTAACTTAAGCCGGTACCTACTCGAATTGTACGCTTTCCTCAACCATTTACAAACCTACTCAGGAGCACGGCGCGATCGGTTAAGTAGAAAGATTCGCAGAGCACAGAGTTAGCATGCGCGCGGCGCGGTAACAAATCTCGTGCGCCGCGCCACGGACGCAACTGAACACGGCGCTCGGGTACCACCGAGCGGTGGCCCGAGCTAATGGACGGTCCGTGCAGTCATTTACAAGCTTTCATGACATAGAACACGACATCCAATAGGAAGGAAAACGTTTTCCACGTGAGCTGACATCACCAGGTTGTTTTTGTTTAATTCACTATTACATGTAGCCTCGGCATTTTTAACAAAAGCTAGTAAAGAATTTTGTAAAGTAATTTAAGCAGTAGTATAAAAAATTACATTGGAACATCGCATAAGGCTCATTCTCGTCACAGTTCGACATAGACCTCCCCTGCGGGGTTGTACCCATAAGCCCAACGCTGGGCATGCGGGTTAGGGATAGCAGAGCACAGTTTCTCGACACTAGACTAGGACATACAGCTGCGCCTAGGTACACCGTGACCCACCACGATCACGACACGCCGCATCCCGACACGTGGTCGAATAATGTTTTCTCACTGCGCATCGACCCGTCCCGCATACACCGACACGGTCACGTGAGGCTGCCTGATCCCAAAGTGGGCAGAATCGTGTCGTGACAATCCCAAAGGTTGATAAGCTACATACTCGTGTACACATGCGTCAATACATATATACTTGAATACACAACCGATAAAAAAGAGTCCGACTATTATTGAAAAATTTGGCGGTAAAAATGTTTCAAAATATTTTTAAGCTGAATTTTTTTTTTAATTACATTCCCAATTCGGAAATTTGAGATATTATTACGGGCCTAGGTGTCATTGACCTACTTTCGACCGCACGCGGCGGAGCGCGCGAGCCGGGCGCGGGTCCTTTCCAACGTGTCCCTCTCGTCGCCCGACATCCGCCGCTCCGTTGACATTGAAGGGAAAGTCCACGCCTCTTAGTTGCCAGCTTGCACGTTTCGAGATTTCGAAATTGGAACCGAAAACTTTTTATATGTATTATCATATGCTGTGTTTTGCTGGGACACAAACTATCTCTGGGTCTAGTAATGCAAATGCCTCGTAAGATGAAACACTCATCGTGCCTAGAAAAAGCCTATTCAGCCTTGCTTTATACAGTCGTATATAATGTGTGCCGGAGAACATTGATGTGTTTTTTTTTTGTTATCAATTTTAATGTAGGTGAAGCACGTCCGGTCCGGAGATTTAGCGGACGGTGCTCTCTGCCATCACCGTTAGGGACCGACGTGATGATACAATAATATTATCGGCGAGCCGTAAATATTGTGTCGACGCGAACATACAACAACAATAAAACGTAGCTCCACGGCCTCAGCACGAACGAGCGGCCATTAAACTTATTAATATGTTATTTGCATTCTGTTTCATCGAGTAATTCACGTAAAACGATTACCGTGATAATGTTAATATCGTAGCTATATGTTTTTAATTAACGTTACAAAAAATTACATATGTTATATTTATGTTGTTTTGATAGCCATTTAGTAATATGCGATAATATACTTATCAAACATTAACGTCAAAGCGAAATACTATTTATTGCAATTTTATCGTAACAGTTATCCGTTAGATTCTTCTTAGAAGCTCCAAATAACAATAATTTAATTCAAACAGAATATTCTGGACAATTCTGTATTAGTCAATCATCTTTTCTTAATTTGCTAGAAAATCATATCGCAATTTGATTTACAAAATAATATCGCCATCTTATGGCAACTTGTGTTAATAACCACAGTATATGTGTTATTCTAGATCATATTCCATATACCATTCATATTTCATCCATATGTGTGCAGCCATTTCAGTCCGAAACTGTAACAAACATACACACTACTGAGGTAAAGCGCATGAACAAAGTCGTATGACGACTACATATATCACATATTATGGATCTGGAGCTTGTAACGTCATGCTTGCATTGTACCGAAGAGGTAGGAATTTAGTGCACTCCCACGTTTAAAAAAATAATGTTGTAGATGCTTCTATAGAAAATGAGGTAAGCGGTTTCCCTACATCGGGCACAAACTCAGACAATGTGCTACTACATACCAGGTATTTCAATATATAACAACCCTATAGGACCCTGGGTCCGACCAGGGACCTCCGACTTAGCAGTCGCACCTACAGGCACTCGATCAAACTTAAAGGCAAGGACGAGGCTCGATATGAAATTGTAAAGGAAAATACAATTTACCTTAAAATTATTGCACGACGATATTAAGAGCAGAATGTTTTCGTTCGCAAAATATTTCGTAATCGACGACAGTGACCTTCGGAGCTTGATCGCCTTTTTTGACGATGCGTTATGAAAGACGCTTAAACGCTTAAACACTTTTCAAGATCTGCGAGCGGTCTCGCCCGGATTCCGCTAGTTGAGGGCGAATCGTCGTGTGCGCGAGTTAAAACACGAGTTACGCGCTAGTCACACGTAGGCTTATTTATCTTTATAATGAACGAAAGTGTACATGCATATCGTGATCACTATCCATAATGCGAGTTTTGTACAAGAGCTATCGAAATTGACGTTGGGTCGCTACTTACTGAACGTTTCAAAAAAAATTATTTTAATAGTCGTCATATTGCAAAGTTTTTTGTGTACCTTAATATAATGAAAATATGATAATATAACAGATTTTTTCGACTGCCTCGTTGGTTGGTTGTAAACGCGACTGGCGAACAAGAGAGGTCCTGCGTTTAAATTCCGGGTCAGACACTAATAGATTTTTCTACCTTAGATTTTTTAGTAGTGGCTCGGAGTCTGGGTACATGCCGTGTGCTTGGCACGGCTCACCACCTATTTCATAGCGTGACGTAAACGTATTGGTGGTAGAACCCTCTGTGGTTCGACTCCGGCGGCACCACCGCCACACCTATTTCTGCCTTATAACAGCACCGATAAGCGCTACTGTGTTCCGGTTTGAACGGTGTGGTAACGGAGACATACTTTTTCGAGGCAGTCCAGCTTAGTCCTCGGGGGCAGAGGCGCATCTGTGGTCGACTTATCTGGGGTTGGTTACAGATGTCCATGGGCGGCAGTAGCCACTTACCATCAGTTGGACTGCATGCCCGTCCTCTACTTCTTTATTATAAAAAAAAACATGGGACTGTGCTTCACTCCTCTGCCTACCTCCTTCGTTTTATGATGTTTTGTCTCGAATATGAATATTCGAGTGTACGTACATCTCATTTCGTTCTTTGTTTTTCTCTAATCCACCTTCGAGGATAGGAGGACCGCGGGGATACATTAACACCACCTACCTCATCTTTATCTATCTTTATGCAAAATCATATAAGAAGATTACACTTATATATTCGCAATGAATAAATCTTTATGAATAGCTAAGTATAACTTTGCATAATCATATTAAACTAATGTGTTATTTACCTTTATACACATCACTGTGACAAAATGTAATACTTGCTAGAAACTAAACCACGAAAAATGCAAATTAGGCGCAAGTTGTATCTACTTATGAGTAATATGGTGACCGGGCGGTTAGCATACACTTATATACCTCTTATATACTAGTAAATTTCCGAGTACATATTTATGCACATAAAACTACATTACTCTTCCCAAACGTGTCTCGATGTCAGAGGCCCAACCTGCAGCTGGTATGACGTCGTACTGCGCAGAACATATTGTTTTTGTTCGAGCCTTATTATCGTTCCATTGTTGGAACACCGATCTTCTCTTAAGTGTGAGGTATAAGACAGTCTGAAACGCTGGCCAAGTGTGGGCTGGCGATTTCACCCGACTTAGGGAACAACTTTTTTGTACACTTACCGCTTACGACCTACGAATGCTAAAGAGCTACGACCTGCCTGCGGTACAACCAAGCTATTAATAAATGAAGGACATAATTAAAATATGTATCGTACTCTACATCGAGATCCCACGTCGTAGAGCGAAGAGCGAACGCATTTAATAAGGTCCACAAACCATGTTGACATTTGGACAGTAATTTTTACCACGCGAAAAACCCTGACAGCGCGATTTAGTCACAATCGAGGCACACACGCAGTGGACTATTAAAACACATTGAAAATGAACGACATATGTACATTCATCTGTTTCCCTATTTAAAAACAATAATAACAGATCCGGTACTCGGTGCTCTGTATGACTATTCAGCGTTCTGACGCGACGATGTCATGAAAACATCGAGATGATCACATCGCACGGTGCACGGCAACAGACTCCCCCGCGCCCCCTGTTCCACTGCGGGCCGTAAGCGGCTGGTGCAACGTGGAAGGGTATTAGACTTCTCTGAACACGCTGAAGATTTTTTAAATTATATTAAACTGGTGAAAAGTATTTCGTTGCAAATGGATTTTAGTTGCTTAAAGAAAAAAATATTCAACGATATGCATCAGATTAAATCCGAAAGGATCATTCAATATATACATATTTTTTAACCCCCGAAAACTTTACATCTATTTCGTCATAGGTACACCCTCGAGGCCATCATACGAGAGCACAATAACTTCGCACAGAAATACAAGCTGCACACTTCCGGCGATCTTCGCTCGTGTTCGGAACGTGTGCAGGGGACTCAACGTCATCATATTGGATTCCAGTTTCATCGCATTACACTTTTTTTTTCATACAATCAACAACAAGTTTTCATACAACTAACCGCAACTAAACAGCATAAAATATGTGAAGTTCGAGAATTGACGATTGCAACGCATTAATTCCGCCACCACAACATTTACACATTGTAACGAGGTATAATTTTATAAATACAGTTAGTAATATATTATAATAATAACAATAATGATTATATGTACATTATGAGCATACGTCGTAAATATTACCTTAACTTTCCTTAATTACATGTGGTAACATTACGCTGAGTTAATGTTATTTATACTGCAATCTGCAATTCTGTTTAAATATTTAGACTGCATTCTTTTGCCTATCTTCGCGGAGATTATAAGCGCAACGCTTATAATCTCCGTTAATAGTTAATAGGTTTTAAATATTTATATCGCCATAATAAATACATATATTTCAGAATATTAGTGTCACATCCGTCCTGGAAAAACAACTGACAGTTAACAAATGCTCCCTCAATAATATTGGTAGCATTCCTTAACTGAAACATACATATGAGCAATAAGCAGTGTTAGTGTAGTACTGCACAAACCCATAGTCAGGGCTACTACTTGGAATTTCAACTAGACAATCGAATAAAAAAGTCCAAAAGTACCCACCCGACCCAGGAATCGAACCCACCACCACACGACCAGCAGTCGTACTTGCAGGAACCACACCAACGTGGCAGTCCAGTGCAAATATTAGATTACCCTAAACAACATATCTTGCTAGTCACCTTCGCTCCGTACCCATTTTCATTAGTCATTTTATTATATCACATTATGAACATCTCTAAGGTGTATGGGTTTCCTCGGGATATTTCGCTTCACCGGTTACACATACAATTTTGTACAGCAGTCCGCTCCAAGAATTAAACCCAAAATTACCAGAACAGGAGCGTCAGTTTTTAAAGAAATAAGCTATCACTGCAATAAATGCTACAAAACAAAATTTCACATTTTGCTTTTAGAATAGAATAGTCTATTATTTAAGAGATCTACGACCCAATTCAAGTATAACATACAATTGCATCTATCAAAAATAGGTTGTGTTGTTAATTGATCTACGCATTTAAAAGTGCATGCAACATCGCATATCGTTAGCCCTTATTTTAATTCAATACAAATAGTTGTTACATAACAATAGACTCAAGGTGCATAAGTATCAATACTAATCGTATCATTGAACTTAACGTTTACAGAGGGCCGCGTGTGTAGGCATGCGTGACGGACGGTGCTCTTGGCGCAGAGGAAAAGTCGTCGGCGGACCTTCCGTCCTACACTCCATGATGCACACCAGAGGGAACAGGAAAGACTTTGACAGATGGCTCGCCAATGGAAATCCAGGTAACATTACTATTACCACATGATCATTCAAGATAAATTTAAATGATTATTGTTCACTTGAAGTTCATTTGAAGGTTCACAAATTACTGTCTTAATTATTATTGTAAGGAAAGGAGCATTCTAAACAAGTCTTTATTACTTCAGGTTGGAATTTTAAGGCCATATTGAGATATTTCAAATAGCCCGAAAACATGCAAATTCCCGAGTTAGCGAAGAATCAAATATATCATTCGACGAAAGGACCCATGAGTATTCAATATCCTAATTAGCGAACACCACTATCTGATTATTTTTGTTGAGGCGGGTGTCCAAACAGGCGGGAAAATTGTGGATTACATAAGAGAAAGACAAGTGGAACATTCTTTTATACAATTCACTACGGCCAATGGTTCAAGAGTGAGTGCAAGCCGAGTATTCCTATATCCGATAAAAGATCGTATAAACTTCACTTAACCAAAAAAAGCTTCGTTACTAAATTCCTTATACATCCATTAATAAAGCAAGGATATGGTGTTAAATTTCGAAAAGATAGAAAAACATTCGTTGTGCGAGCCAAACGCGAAGTCATATTATCAGCTGGGAGTATTAACTCCCCTCAACTCTTGATGGTTAGCGGTATAAGGCCTAAAGAACATTTAACGGAGAAACACATCAGCACAATTGTAAATTTACCGGTCGGTTATAATATCCAAGATCATTGGACGTTAGGGCGTCTAACATTTTTAATTAACACTATAGATACCATACGTTTTGAACGTGTTGCGTCCTTAAGTAATATCATAAATTATTACACCAGTCGTACCGGCCCTTTAGCAGCACCGACGGGCACAGCAGCCATTGCGTCCATTGATACGAAAGATCCGAACAATGAAGATGGTTATCCGGATTTAGAGTTCTTGTTCGTAGCCGGTTCTCTAGCGTCGCAATCACCCTTTACAAAACAGTTTACGAACCGATTGCTAACAGAGATACTTGGATAGTCTTCCCCATGATCCTGCTTCCCGAATCCAGGAGTCGGATAATGTTGAATAACAAAAACCCTTACGAAAAGCCACTGATATATGCAAATTACTTTTCGAATAACAGGCACGATCAAGATGTAATACTTCGAGGCATAAGAAAGACAATGGATACACGAACGCACCAACCCTAATGATAGCTGAAAAGGCTGCTGGTTTGATTAAGGAAGATTGGGGAATGGACATTTCGTGATTGAAGAGAACTGTAATTGTTTCAAGTCAACAGTTTTAGGTGCTCTTAGCTGTATTCACTTATAAGAATGCTTTATATTATGATTATTATATTATATATTCTGATATGACGGCTTTAAGAACAATATTTTATTTTAAAAGGAATAAAACTAAAACATTTGAAATTCCTACAT
>DWEI01002496.1:0-14258 GCA_018245875.1 Mysoria ambigua | reverse complement strand
GTAAGGATAGAGATATCTGGCACTCCGTGCTCTCTGCCTACCCCGTAAGGGACCTGGCGTGAAGATATAGATAGATATAGATAGATAGAATGTATGACAAGTGAGGGACACTGCATTCGTAACATTCAAATTTACGTCGGAATTTATAAATTAATTACGTCGGAATTAGCGGAATTTTCGTATGTATGTATGTGTGATTGATCGAAGGTAAAACGCCAGTTCTATTCGAAAAGAACGTCGGTGTCTATGGTCTGTAATATTTTCCTAGAAATAAACGTTTGTGATGGTTGTACGCGGTAAACGCGCGTATGGGGCTCAGAGTGCTACAAGCACTTCAACTATCTCTACCGTGAAGTAATTGTTACTATAATTACTTATGCTTCGATTGAGAGTCTATGGTTACCAGTCCTCGTGTACACTGGACGCAACTACCTCAAGAATAGCTCTGAATTTGGCCTTCATATAGCGTTATAATTGCATCCATACTGTGATATCCTAACTGGACTAATTTCACTAACAATCGTACTCCTGTCGTCTTGTTACCACTTCATAATAGTTAATATGCTGATTAAACACTGATATAATAAGTTATATCACTCATATAATAAAATATGATTTTAATGATAAGTCATTAAAATCATATTTTATTCATAACACTGTTTCGGGAAGGTCTGCAGAATTCGCGGGCGGTAGCGATAATTAAAAAGACTAATAATATAATAATCTCTAGATATATAAACTACATTTAATTAAGTTGAGATAAATTTAGTCTTATTTTCAATATATATTTGCTTATTTAACGTTTATATTAAAAAGACATACTGTAACAAATATTGTTAACAGGATACAAAGAAAACCTAATACCGCAAAGTGAGTAAAAGCGCAAATGAAAACAATAAATTTATATATAAAACAAATCCCAATAACATTCGTTCTCTGAAGTAAGATGAACGGCTATTGTTTAAGGACTCCCACGGATTTTATGTCTTGCTAGAATGCAAAGCGCTGTGTAGAAGCTGTGCAAATTATACAGTTGTATATTGCTGTGCTATGATCTTTAAAATAGTTTTATGCAGATTGATAATCTTCATAAAAATATGATGAAGTGTAAGTTTAATAACCGGAAGATTTATTGTCCCATTGTCGTTGGACAGAATAGGCATAAATTATTACTCGGATAACTCTTTTATACTCGGATAAGTTTTAATTTATTATCTGTTAGCTTTCACTGATATTATTAGAATTTACTATTCGTAATTCGAAACTTCTAATATACTGTTCTTATTTATTACAATATAATGTTCAATGGCAAGTAATAAAACAGAATGGCATAAATCCGGGAGCAACGGAGGCGCAAATTGTAATAAATACAGAATCGAAAGCATTTGTTGTCTGAATTAAGACGGACGGCTATTGTGTCGTCCCGCGGGCAGCTTATCTTGCGTTGTTGAGATCGTGCACAGACCTACCACGCCGCGATTGTTTCAAAAGCTGACAATAGCGTATTACAAATAATTAAAAAATATGTTTTATTATGTGCAATGGAACTACAATAGACTAATAATCACTGTTTTATCGATCGGTCGAGATAGAAACTATGTAAAATAAATAAATATCCTGGGGCAGTTTACACGGCTGGCCGGTTTTGTATTCAGTGTAGTCCACGCTGTAGTGCTCGACGATTAATAATCCACTTATGGACTTATACATACAGATCTGTACGTTCATGTAAGATCTGTAATTTTAACATAGTTTTATTTGTTAAACATATTCATGCCAAGATATGAAATGTTATGTCACATGAACAAACAGAGAACCAGTTGTCATACAGCGGGCACAAATCCAGACTCCGAGCCAATACTCGAATTTTCAGTTAGAAAAATCCTATAGCACCTAAACCGGGATTCGATCCCAGGACTTCTCGATCAGGAATCAGGAGTCGCGCTCGCAAGGAATCAACCGTTGACGCCGGGTACTACTATTAATAGAATTTGTAATACATACTAAAAATAACTAAAAGGTCATCTGTAAATATCCACCAGAGTCAGATGTGAGAGATACCTACGTCCGTTTTTAGTACGTTAAAATGTCAATTTTCTGACTTTAGGGAGTAAGATGATTCATACAAATCTTTACATGCCGATACGCCTAACGAACTTACTTATATAAAAGAATATATTCGTACGAAATTGAATAGTAAATAATATTAAGGGTACATATGTTATTAACTTTTTAAATGTTAACAATGGTAAAGGTGGAATGGTAGATAGGTGGATACTGGCCATAAGGCGTTAAGGCTTTTGTATCTGGCCTTATATTTGCAATACAGATAAATGAAATAGATGAATAAACAATATACTATAATATACCAGCGGCTCGTATCTGTAGATGAACGCAACCTGCGTTCGAGGGAGGCCTAGACTTACGAATCATGAACAAAGAGGCCAGATACTGGCTCATGGTGCAGTCAGACGTATCCGAAAGCGGCGCGCGTGTATGAAGATATTGATAAATGTAGACGAATTATTTTGTATTAATTTCGCCTGTCTCTTCCCACGTGCAATATTATCGCTTTCACTATCCCCAGGGGCGGAGGATAAAAATAAAATATTCAGTTCAACACGGGCACTAGCTCGCTCGCGCGCCAGGCTGCAGGACGCATGCTCTGTACCAACACGGGAACCTTGTTTCCAGTGTACCAGAGCCAGCGGAACTTTTCGTCTGTTTTAAATAGTCAGAAAATATAATTTCCACGAAATTCATCCTGTTCGGGTAAGTTAGATTTATGCTCTTGCGTTTTTTTTTATTTATCTGTAGCTTTATAAACCGAATTAAGTTCGTGTTTATTTTTTTTATGATTTTGTTTGTTTTGTCTGTGTGAAATATTTGTTGTGTGGCTTGCGTATTTGTTATTCTTATTGAATACGTAGTATTGTCTATATAATTTAAAATAAATAGTTATTTTTTTTACCGTAACATAAGAAACAGCACGTGTAGTCGCTAACGAGTTGCGTTTTGTTTTTATTTCCGCGAATCCATAATCATTGTGTCATCAAATGCATATATTTAATCAAATAAATGGGAAGTATAAAATACATTACTCCCTTTGTAGAGCAAAAGATATTGATAAATCTTCTAGAAAAGTATCCCAGAAGAATAGGTTATAGTGCTATACTAGAATTAGTCAAGACAATATTTCTTTAAAACTATCAAAGACCACTTTATTATCGTTTTTCCTCACTTATCTTTAATATTTAAACAGGAATTCATCATGACTTTTGTTAAATTTATTATTAATTGGTAATTTTATTATGAAACAGTTCATACAGCTCTATATTGGCTTAGATATTAAAACTTATATTACTTCGCGCAGTGTGACCGCTAGGAATATTTCTACCGTAAAGCAATTGTTATGAAAACAATTTGTGTGGATACACGATTTAGAAAGGCATGGTTGGTTACATTCCGGTCCCCTTTGAAGTCGCGTCGGCGTCGCGCCTAGCTGCGAATATTGTTAATACAAATCTTCACTTCGTTGACTAATGTGTGGCTATCATGAAATTTTTTATCGGTTCACCGTTGATTGGTTTCAACTTGTTTCAACTGTTTTCAACTGGTCTCCTCTTGAAATCAGAAAGGTTAAGGGCACTGTCTGCCACGCTGGCCAAGTGCAGGCTGGCGGAATGGCAAGCAGGGTTGGTATTTAGCAGGTATCTGGCTGGTATTTAGCAGGTTCTTATCCATAAGTGAAGTACTTACGCATGAAAATTTCTTTTGTATTTTAAGTTTGCAGAAATTCTGATGGACTGAAGAAATGTCGTTAATTGAAGTAACACGCACTCTAACCTACACGGTACGTGGATGATACCTTCGACAGGAAACCGTTGGTACTCAATTTTTTTTATCGGTTTCGTCGTTCGCGGTCGCGGGCCATGAAAATCGCTAGCATCCGGTTTATTACATAATGAAACCAATTTTATAACCTTAAAAAATATCCTTGGACGCATAGAAAAAGTTGTAAAGTATCAACCCAGGGCGATCGCCTTATAGTCAATGTTAGAGCGGGCTAATTTAGTTTCAAGGATTCTGTCTAATGTTATTAAAAAAAATTAAAACTTTGCTCTATGGTTATTAATATAGTGCAATTTTGGCCTAAGCGCTTTTTCCGTCTAAGCAGTATTACAGAAGGGTTAAGTAAGCTGCGAGGCTTCGCTGGCTGTGGAGAGGGACTGCGCACAGATTTAACGGCGTGCAGTCTTTAAATAGCGCTGAAGCCCTCTTGGAAGGTTGCGCGTTTTATTAACAAGGTTATTCGAGGATTAAAACAGATTGCTTGTATTCTAAAGTGAAGTGATCTAAAGTGAATCTTTAAAAATGATCTTTATTATTTTTTTATGGATGACTGAGTCTCAGATATTGATAGCGATGTAAGTTAAATTTTCGTTGAATGCTCTTAATAAGTGCTACATAAGGATATCAAAGAAATAAATAGCGGTGTAATTAAATTTAAAGTTTAAAAGGATTCAATTTTTTCTTTTTACTTAAAAAGTTCGGTTCGCGTTTATAGGCAAAAGTTCGACTTACATATACATTGTGTCATAGTACAGAATTTCGTATTACGGAATTTACATAATGTAACACATGTGAGTGCAAACTATGTATTTACACTTGATAAGATTTTAAACTATAAATAATGCACTGCTACAAATACTTAAACATAATAAAAGGACACTTGGCATTTCATTTGGCAAGGTACGGTAGAGACGTAATAAAATCAGGATTTGTGCACTAGAAAATTACTTGTGTGATTTACGGTGGTAGAACTAAGAATAACGTGATCAGAGAGCGATATGGTGGAAAGGAGATATGGTGACATGGATTTAGAAAAGATTCTTAGATGGTTCGGTCACGTAGAAATAATGACTGGTCAGCTAAGAAACAGGTTTATAAGGCGACTGTGAATGGTAGAGTTGGAAGAGTTAGATCTAGGCGTTGGTATACATGTCGATCAAATCGAAGAAAATAATGACAGGTTATAATTAAGGTGTGAATGTTTATGTACCTATTAGGACTATTGTTTCTTTGGTTATGAACGACTTGAGTCTAAAAACTCGACCCATATCAGTCACGATTATTTCAAAAAACAATCGAATATTTTATTTGCAGCGATATATTCGATTTCACTCTGGTATATAACAAATTTCCCAAGATGAATTATGTGACTAATTTTCAAAGCGCTACAGTGAAGGCAAGGTGTCCAGTAATCCTTTATTCACTGGTGTAAAGGGTAGCATTAATTAAACTTTATATACATAACATCGCAGTTATAATCGCCGAAGAGGTCGACGGAGTACACTCCTACGTTTCACCAGTGTCGTTGACGAGCCTGTTGCAACACACCGGGTATTACAAACCGACTTTATATATGTTATTTGTAACGAAATGAGTACCGAAGCAGCGGGAAGGGGCTCATCCATCGCATATTGCTTAAGTGGCGGATGTGCAGCCGATGTGATATGAACGCGGGCCCGGTTATATTACGACTGCGAATTGGACTGACCTCTATTACAGGTCATACTCTGTCTAGTAGACAGTTTGTTTGTGCGAATTGAAATGTGAATACAATCGTCTATGATACGAGTGCATGTTTGCGTTGAAGCTTCGTTGATCGTAGCTCGTTTTTAGAGTCATTTGCTCTAGCAATGGCCGGCATATATGGCATAATGAATTAAAGAAATCTATAAGATAAAAATAAGATTTTCTAAGGAGTTGGCTGACTTTATCGCTTTAATATTTTTTTTCTGTATTCAATTATTTTTTTTTATTCTTATCTGTTGATTCAATATTTAGTGACTTTATGAGAGCCCCACCTCGCGGATTTGTTGAATATATTGTAGTGACAATATCAGCAAAAATTGGATAAATTATTAGTTCTAAATTGAAATTCCAAGTTGCGCGGAGGCTGTATTTGAGTCCACTATATGGCGATAGGCTCACCTCCTGTTACATAGAACTTATAAAATTACACTTCTCTGCCATCGCTATCAAGGAAATATACACGTGATGATTACGTTAATTTATAAAAAGTGATTTACAATGAACGTTTAATAATTTTCATTTCTGTGAGTTAGGAATTTCAATTCGGAATGATATTCATATATCACAACACAGATTGAAAATCGAAAATGGCCGATATTTTCAAATAAATTAACAAAACAGTCTCACATATTATGTTATTTAATAGAAATCTAAATTATCCTAAATCTAAATTTGATAATATTGAAATGAATTATATTTGGTTGAATATAATCAAATAAGGCCTATTATTCATAGAATTATGTGAATATTTTAAGCTGCGGATTATTATCCATTAGCCGCGGCAAGTGCTAAGTCAACAGCGGCTTATCGAAGCGCTTATCTGCTTGACCAAAGCGCCGTGATTCTGACGGCTGATAATCTCTATTGATTTTTCGATGATAATATTCTGCGTTATTAATTTCCGTCAATTTCGTTATAAATTGAATTTGGTTCCCGGTGACAAATTGCAGATGATATTATATTATTATTATCACACCTTCACATCCGGCTCCTTAAGGCGTAGGCACAGAGCACACAGTACGAAGCGTCTCTATCCTTTCAGACCAGCCGTGCCTGCATTATGCCCTTTATACATGGCCACTGGAATCCAAGACTTTTGATGCTATATTAAGTACAGCGAAAGAGTGTTGTGTAGTATTATGGATAGCTGTTTCTTGTATTAAGGGACGACCCCGTCTGGTCGAGGCGGGTGGCAAGTCCCAGGTGCACTTCTGCCCTTCGATGTGTCCCTTGTGTGTAGTAGTGTGTTTATTCTTGTGTGTTTTACTAGATAACAACACATAGAATGTTGAAGGACCTTTGTAACATATTACGGAATGAATGATTCGAGGCGGTGATTATGAGTGCCTGCTATTTTTCTGCAAGTAGAAAGAATGCTATACTTGTCCATGCCGCTTTTCAACGTTCCACTGAGATTTAAAATGACCTTAACCCTTCTCATTCTCAGATCAGACCCCTATCTATCACTGGGGCGACAGAAGGGTTGATAATTCTGACAAATAGCCAATAAAAATGTATAAGCAATTCAATATTGCTAATATAAAATGTGTTAATACAAAAACGCCACTCGTATTTACCGATTTTCAGCGACAACGTTGAAAATGTACGATGAGTAGACACGTCGATACAATGTTGAGGGTCGTGATTTTGGTCGCGCTTCTCCAAGCTGGCGCGTGTGAAAAGGGCGTCAGAAGGTATTTCGAGAGACTGAACAACGAGACGAAGAGTTTCAACGCAATCGCAGCCGAACTGGCGTGGGAGCGCGCGCTGAAGCCGAACGACACCGACCTACCGAGCAGAGCCGCCGAATTTCAGGATAAATATCTAACGTGGCGTCAGTCCACTTGCGGCAAGCTGCGCACGCTGCAGTACACGACGGTACTCAATAAATCACAGAAGAGACAGATATATCTGTTCTGTAGGGGTCTGAATTACACGCTCGACGAGGCCAGGTATTCGAAGCTAATTTACATCCCAAGAGGCTTAGAGGGTACTCTTATTAATAAAGAAAATTTATTTAGTTTGTTTTTTAAAGCAAGACTAAAATTCTTCTAGTATTAAATTCTTTCGTTTCGCGAAATAAAAGGCTTTTGAATTTATTTTGTTATAAATATAACAAGTTGTAAATATTTGTTCTTTGATAAAGTTATACATGTATGGGACAATTAAATATTTTTAACCTTTTTTCAGAGAAGTTATGAAACTCTTAAGCAAGTTGCAATCAATTTACGCAGACTCAGAAATCTGCATACCGGACTCCAAAAAAGCAACCAGGGAAAATTTGACAAGCATAGAAGAAGTTATTCTGAATTATTTGTCAAAGGAGAGGTGGAATTGGGACCGGGAAAAGATATTTCTTTTGAACGACGAAGAGGGGATTGCGCCCGATGCTGGATCCTACTGTATCAGAGGGGAAAACGATTTTAATAGGATCATGAGTTTTTCGAGAAATGAGGAAGTGTTGAAATGGACATGGGAAACCTGGCGAGATGTAATCGCACCCATGAGAGAACCGTACGAGAGTACGGTCAATTTGGAGAATAAGGCAGCATCCAGGAGTGGTCGGTATTTGCTTTTGGTTTACATATAGTATGTTAAAGTGAAGTTCCTATTTTCATTACCTATTTTTATTTCAACCTTAAATAAAACACTCAAACTGAAGTCTGTTTTATGCCTAAATGAACACCAAGTCTAATTTAGAATCTATTTATAAAGGGCATATTTGCGAACGCCCCTTTCAAAACAGAACATAGATAACAGACATGCGGTAAATAGGAACGAGAGTGAAACCACTGTAATTTATGCCAACTTTTTATAATTTATGCCTAGAAATGCAAATCTTCAAGAGCACACGCTTCACAGGGTACTCGAACATAGGTGAGTTTTGGCGTCAGGACATGGAAATTCCTGAGCTGAAGCAGCTCTGCGACCATCTATACCAGACCGTGAAACCTCTGTACAAACTGCTCCACGGTGTCACACGGTACTTCTTAAGAAGAGAGTACGGCATGATGGTGTCCGAGCGAGGACCGATACCCGCGCATTTGTTGGGTACGTTCCGATTACTTTTTTATTTCTCTTTGCGGACGAAATATAGAAATATAGATAGTTTGAATTGTACACAAACGAAGTTGAGAAATGTATCTGTATTGTTGATGAACAGTTAAACAAATAATAAAGCTTA
This sequence comes from Mysoria ambigua, assembly GCA_018245875.1. Classification (NCBI taxonomy): domain Eukaryota; kingdom Metazoa; phylum Arthropoda; class Insecta; order Lepidoptera; family Hesperiidae; genus Mysoria; species Mysoria ambigua. The sequence goes on along the minus strand of DWEI01002496.1, from coordinate 5,476 downwards.
TGGATGTTATCAAATACCAAAATAATACTGAACTTGAACTCGTTCCTGAGTTTAAATTAATATTGGTGAAAAAAAAGAAATAGGTGTTCATTTTGATTTACGAACAGAATAATATTGAATAAATACAATAAAATATTATTTTAGGTGATCTATGGGCACAAAATTGGGAACCTTTGGCTGATTTAATATTACCTCAGACGATTGATTTAAATGAAAGGATGAGAAAAGCAAAAGTTAAATGGGATCTCAACCACATGGTAAGTAAACTTCTCAAAGCTTTTAAGTGCGTATTTAGTTACAAGAGTTATTCAGCCTCAGATTAGGTTTATATAAAACCAATGGGTAGATACTGTACTGTTCTATATTTAGATTATTCATGTTTGATATAAGTATGTGAGATTTAAATTGGAACATTTTAAATATAACTTATTCAAGTTTTTAAATCGTACACAACGTCATTCCAATTCTTTTGTTTATTTAAAAATATCGCAGCTAATGGCATTGCCTACGTATGTTTATTAAAAAATAATGTAATTATTCTTTAAGATGGCAAAGAGATTTTGGAGATGAACTGGATATATTTTGTTACCTCTTGCTCGTTGAAAAATTTACACTTCTTCTAAAAGATTTGCATTATTTCCTCGTCAGTATTTTTTATTGTTCCTTTGTTAAATACGTTTTATTTCTTGGAAGGGCAAGTGTTATTATGACTTTAAATTAGCAACTGAATTACGTTTCAGTAACATTCGTTACGTACTTTAGAGAGTATGGATGATGTAAGTATAAATTATTTACTTAACGTGCCCATGAAAGGAGAACCTAGATAATAAACATGTGGTAAATAAGAATGATAGAGAATTAAATAATTTATTTAATTTATTACTTTGCAGTTAAAGAGGGCAGAAGATTTCTACACGTCACTCGGATTGCCCGCCATGACAGATGCGTTTTGGCGCGAATCAATATTTTCGCGGGAAAATTTCACGGCAGCGCGGTGTCATGGCACTGCAGCGGACATGTTTAAAAATGGCGACTTTAGGTAGTGTTACTATCGTAAAGGTGTTAATATAGACAAGATATTTTGCTTTTTAGTATTTAAGCTATCTTTCTTTCTTAATCTTATAACTGTTATTTTATTTTCAGTATCATATTTATATTTTGTAGGTTAACAAAGTACTCGTTTAGTAATATAATTTTGACATTCGCGTCTAAATCCCGATTTTAGTACTCGCATTCATGAAAAACAGCTTTATTTTTCAGAATGATATATTGTTCGGATCTTAATTTTCAAGATTTTTATGTTCTACACCACGAAATGGGACATATACAGTATTACATGGCGTATGAGAAACAACCAGCTATATTTCGCGTGAGTGATGCGACATATATTATAGAAAGTCGAAACTGTTCTCATATTTACCGTTAACCTTTGCCTCAGGAACGTGTAGTCAGCGACATGTTTGAACAACGATGCTACATTACAATGTTTCCTCGGAACCATTTCCTTAGTTCGAAGCTATGGCACAGCTTCCTCTCCTCTATCCTCCTCTATCTCCATCTCCTCTATCTCCAAAAATGAGCACAACTGGAGCAGTAGCATCGGCGTTATTTTGTTTTGGACTGAGACTTAGATCGCATATACACTGAGACGCGAACTACTTCAGTTTATATGTTCAGTTATGATATGTTGATGTACAAAGTAAAGAGTTGTGTTCTGATAAGTAATTATAACTTATGATTTACTTTTATATCTCCGAAACTTACTAATGCAGTTCATTTTGTATTAAACAAATTAATGTTGCCCAACCCAAGGGTTATAATAGAACCAATTGATATTTCAATCTCAGTAAACTGGTTGTTGTATTATATTAATATATTTCGATATTTCAGCAAGGGAACACAGCGTTACATGAAAGTATCGGAGACACGATAATGATCGGCGTGATGACGCCCCAGCACCTGCATCGGCTGGGCCTCGTCGACGATTCTGTTCTCTATCCGAAAATCGAAATCGACAGAAGCCAGCTGACCTTGAGCAAAATCAGCGGGATCGATATCGAAGTAGGCGAGGACTATTACGACGACAGTTACGAGAGAACCGACACACCGGACGAAGACATGCAAGCGGACGCGGCTACGTTTGCTGGCAAAACTGTGCCGGACATCACCGCCGACGACATTCTGCTGCTCAGGGTGGCGTTGGCCAAGTTGCCTCAAATACCATTCGCTTTAGCCATGGACGAGTACAGGTGGAAATATTTCGAGGGTAGATTGAGCAAACGGCATTTGAATAAAGAATTCTGGACGATGTTGGAGAAGCTGCAAGGAATTGCGCCTCCTGGGAACAGAGGGGAAGAATATTTCGACGTCGGGGCTAAGTTCCACGTTCCCGATAACACCCCCTATATCAGGTAACTAGATATGTTTCATTTTGTATATTACCGTACATGCCGTCCATACCGATGTATAACCGTTTTCATTACCAAGATTTTAACTACTAATTTCTGAAGAGTTATCACGTTGTAAAATTGTTATAACTAATCTCAAATATCTATCATTTAGAAGGGTTAGCATTAGTCACATATTTTTAAATTTAGAGACGTCTTAAGCTGTACCATAATTAAATTGTAACATATTTAATCTGTAACATATTTAGCTGTAATATATTTTTTTTATTGAAGCAATACACCACCTTTTAAGCTGTAACAAATTAATAATTTAATCACATCTACATGTATACTCATTCGACCACGTCTATGTGGTTCTTTTCCAGATATTATTTGAGCAGTTTCCTTCAGCACCAGCTGTTCGAATCTCTCTGCAAGGCGGCGGTGTTCGGGCGCCGGAACGTCAAGGAGCCGGTGCCCGCCTCTATATCGATACATCGCTGTGACATTTACGGATCCAAGTCTGCGGGGAAGTTGTTAAGGTATCAAGTATTAAAAAGTCCATTTACGTAACATAATCGTGAACGAAATTATTCGTGAAAATATCGGATTATTTCTTAAACTCTTTCTGTAAACATTCCTATAATTATTCTATAAATTGCTTAAAAAATTATATATATAGAACACTTCGATATCGTGATTCAAAATACAAGTAGCGACATCTGTTATTAGATTTTAGAAACTTTAACGGTGAAAGAGTAATATATTTTTTTTTTCCAGGGACATTATGTCTCGCGGTGATTCAGAATCTATACGCGATATACTGGAAGCGACGATTGGCACCAGCAACATCTCCGCTGCAGCCCTGGAGCGCTATTACAGCCCTCTGACGCAACTATTGCAACGATTGGTAGATAAATACAGAATCCCACTTGGCTGGTAGGCCATGTTGTCGTATTGCTGTCTAAAATTTTGCTTTCAACATAAATAAGTTATTATTTTATTCAAATTTTTACGTATGAAGGCAAAATTTTAGCGAGACTTAGTTATCATGGTGAATTTTTCGTTACGAATTATTTTTGTCCATTATTGTAGGTAATAATTTAAATGGGCATTTATCGTTACTGGGGTGTTGGTCAATGTTGCCATAACAAGTATTTAATTAACCGCTATGTGGACTAATTGAAAATCTTTTGGTAACTTGCATGTTACATTCATTTCTTCTAACCATTCATTAGTTTTTAAAATTTGCATCGGACTTCCCTAAAACTGTTATTATTCACCATTTAAGTCAGTATCCGGTATTATCGATACCACAGGTCACTACACTACCTGGTTCGTGGTCCACCTGTGTTCTTTTGTACGTATCTCTTAAATTACATGAACGTGACAAAAAAAACTTTTAACTTTGTATCCAATTAATAAAAACAAATCAGGAGTTAGAAATTAATATCGTTTATTTTTGTTCGACATACGAATACCGTACTCCTCTGTGTTCCGTTCGAATTATGCTTAATGACTTTTACTTTTTACATATAAGTTGAGTTGAGTTAGATAAAAGTCGAGGAAAACTATGTTGTCTAAATGTATCTTCATGATGATTACGAATTTCAAATTAATTAAATTGATAAAAAATATGAAATGGTGTTTTTCTTTATGTATATATCAAGTACATTAATAAAGAAAATTTCTGAACTCCTATTAGGTTTTTCTGATAGCCTTCCAGGGAAAGCCTTGCAGAGAAAACAACGAAAGAAGTGTGATTATGTGAATGAAAATATGTATCAATGTTGGTCTGAAACTGCTGTTTTTGTAACATCAAAAAGTTTTATCGCATGAAATTAATGTTTAATTTGTTTCGTAGCGATTCACGCGTGCTAAATGTACAGTGGCGATTGGCTAGCGTGGCAGACCATAACTTTACCCTCCTCGCTTAAAGAGAAAGGGTGTGTTTAGGAGTGGTCAGATAAAAGTGTGACGTGGACGGTGATTTTATTAAGTAAGTTGGGATAATATTGCGATGTAATAAAACCATATATATAAATTAACAATAAATACATTTTATTAACTTAGTCACATTAAATAGTGCACCTTAAAACATAGGTATTTGTGTTCGCATTATTTTAAAGTAATTGGTAAACAATAAAAAATTAAATTAAAAAACGTCTTTGAACACAATTTAAAATTGACATAAATATAAATTTATTATCAATTCAGTTCTTCGTTTCTACGACGAATCGGATTTTTTATGATGTGACATGGCAATTATTTGACAGTGAAGGACGCGTAACACTAACAAATAATGCAAGATGTGGTACAACACTATTTGTTTCCTGTTAAAATGGTTCTAATAAGAATATGTAAAGAAAGAATATTTAGCGATTAAAATGAAATTTACATACCGATTGTTTATAAATGTTAAAAAAATCATATTCAACTTTTATATTATTATTTACAATTAAGATTATTATTTACAAAATGCTTCAGGCACTTATGAATATTTTTTTACAATATTGCAATTTTAACGAGTATTTATATTGTATTTTTAACTATTTTTTTACATTATCACATTTTTATTAAAAGAGCATATAAAAGTATGAAAATATAATGGATAAAACGTTTCAATTCTAAAACTTTTAAAACAACCTCAATTACTACCAATAAATTAAAAGCTTAAAAAATATGAATTAATCAGTGTAATTTAATAAATAATTGTTGTATATAATTAAATTAATAAGGTAACCTACTTCTTGGCCTTTTATTTTATTGTTCTAGATATCATCAATATCGGTTAGCATAATCTTATTAAAAATATATCTTTTACATTTAAAAGTATTTGGGTATAACTAGTGACATTACTTTAACAATGTTATGTAAGAATTGTCAATGTTTCTGTGAAACCGAATAGCTGTTGTCATATCAATTCCGAAACTGAAATCTTAATATTCAATTGTATATTTTAATTTATAATTTATTTTCATTCTAAGTTTTAATATACATTCTTCTGATATTTTAATATATGTACATTTTACTTTCTTATGAAAACCTTTAAAAAGTAAGTAGTGTTCAGGTCTTTATTTACGTAAAAT
>DWEI01002495.1:0-14259 GCA_018245875.1 Mysoria ambigua | reverse complement strand
CGGCACAATATATGACGAATACTTTGTATTGTAAATTTCAATAAATAAATAATATAAAATTTGCTCATTTAATTTTAATGCACAATTTTAAATAAATTCTTCATTTCCCACGTTTTGTCCAAATTTGGTGGATACTGTAAAGACTTTATAAAGGTCTATATTAAACCTTCTGTCTTCTTCGATGTGTTTATGTTACCTTATTTATTATCTGTCCTTCCTACCTATGTAGGTTTTCTGCCTACCCGTAAACGTAGAGGTTCCGATTTCCAACAGACCTGGAACCTAAAACATTTTAGGGGTCACCCAAAACTGAATAATAGACGTAGAAAACCACTGTGAAGTGTAACTGATTCCTGATGAAAATTAATTATCTCATTGCATTTCCCTTTAAACCACGGACTCGCAGGTTCTCAAGGTATTTCTCTCCCAATAAGTCTATCTTTCTATGCATGTTTTGTTTAAAGCAAATAGTTAACTGCTTTTGATATAACGCAATAAATTGATTCATTGTCGATTACTTTCTTCACAGTAAACCCGATGGCATGCAATTTGTAATCGTAGTTTGTTAAATGGAAATGACTAATCGTACGACATTGTTATGTCACATCCGCCTTTGCATGATTACGCTGTTGTTATTATGTATAATTTTGTGTTCTTATGGACAAATTGATTTATGTGCATTCCAATATTATAGGTATTAATTAATGTTGATTAAAATTAATTGCTTTGCACGTGCTTCGTTAATCAGTTTAAATAAACGATGAAATCCAAGGCATTCTCTTGTATATTGTAACCATAAATCACATCAAGGTTGCAATATGTTATATTTACTGGTTCAGGTTGGTTTATTACACATTACGACTTCAGATGCACAAATTGGAATATATATAATTTGAATTGAAAAGTATCCCAATGAAATCGGATCAGTACTTTTAAAATGGTGGTAACAAAATTTTGGATATCGGTCAAAAATCAAATATGTATTTCATATGGAAAATATCGATGTAGGTATACCTATATTTTTCGTTTAAGCGCTTAATTTCAATAGATGATAAGGAGATGCTGTTAGCAATATACCTTGATCAGACGTAACCGTAAATATTAAAAAAATATATTTACATCGTGAGGCCATTTTGTCACGTGACGTTGCCGCCATTTTGATTGCCATCACGAACATTGTGCATCGTTCATATATTTTTAATTTTTAATACACATTACGTTAACTATGCCATATCGTTTTTTCATAATATAGGTTACGTAAGTTACAAATTGTGCATTACAGAAGTGTAGATGAAGTTGTGATTATAATAACTATACAAAAAGCTTGAAAAACAGCTAATACGGGCATGTGTAGAGGAAATTTAGAGAATTTACTCTTTGCGAGTGATCTGGCTAAAACACAAGTTTCTCTACTTCGTAGCGTTTTAAGCTGATTAAAGTTATAGGAGGTTGAAAGTTTTTCAAGTTCACTTTTTCCTGTCATAGTTTACAATGTTTTTTATATTGTCCTTGTACTGTTTAGACCATGGCAGCCACCAAACGGAATGCCGGCTTGACGTCAGCGGTACACCGGGCCACACTGAATGACGAAGAATTGGTAAGTTACAAAATACTCGTGTTTTCATAATAAAACTTATATTATGAAACTTTACTGGTATTTTTTAAAGTTATTATATGTGATTCGAAAGTTGATGTTTTATGTACTTTATCAACAATTATTACTTTTGAGTCCATATGACTTTAAAGTTACGGTGTCAACTATGGAATATTATAGAGAAGCGGAAAGCAAAACAAATCCGATGCCGGTGTTCTATACGTGCAGTACATAAAATTATGTAATAAATGGTTATTATTTAATATTTAACATGTGAGTCAAGAGTGTACTCTATATGGTTAGATGCATTCATAATTTTTAATTATTGATGAAATGTGCGTACTTTAGAAATTATGTATGTTTTCCACTTTGGATGTAAACAGTCAAGCCTTCATATCGAAAGTACATACGGAAAACGATGTAGTCTAAAATTTCCACCTATTTTAGCAATGGCTATTGTTTTTTCTCCGATTTCCAAATAATCATAACAATTTACCTTTATTATATTGATCCTTATCAATTAAAATTAAGAAAACGCCGGAACCATTGAAATGTCATCAACGATACATAATTATGACGACCGATTGTTTAATAAAAAGATTTCCTATACGAAAATAATCGTAACCGCCACGACGTTGTACACCGAGGGCGTACACGACCGGACGCAGCTCAGCGGCGAGCGCGTGTTGCAGAAAATGCACGTGTACAAGAAGACGCTGCAAGCGCTCATCTACCCGATATCGTCGACGACGCCGCACAACTTCGTGCTGTGGACGGCCACGTCGCCGACGTACTGCTACGAGTGCGAGGGGCTGCTGTGGGGAATAGCCAGGCAAGGCGTTAGGTGCACGGAGTGCGGTGTCAAATGTCACGAGAAGTGCAAGGATCTGCTCAACGCCGACTGTCTGCAGAGTGAGTATCGCCCGGTAGCGGCCCGCGCGCCGGTGTCGATGGGGATTGGTTTTATATCTGCGTCATTATTTTGTATCTTTCAATTATTCATGTTGCATCACTACCGCTAATTGTTGAATTGAACGGTATTACTATAGTTTTTGTTGCGGTATGTTCATTGAATATTATAAAACCAATTCTCATGTCTGTTATTGATTGATTATTCTGATTGATAACAAATTTATGATGTATTTCCTAAATCGGATTAATTGAAGTTTTAAATATTATTAATAATGACATGATAATCGTTATAATTGGTAACCGTAATATAATGTATCATGAATTTGTTATATCTTTTTCATATTTAATTATTTTTTTTATGAGATATGTATAAATGTTCGCAGTGTGAAAAAGAAGATCGTTACTTCATAAAGTTCTAAAGGCTGCAGCGAATGAGGTCGTAATGCTCGCTACCGACCGCGAAGCGCCATTCGCCTTTATTAAGCTCGAGTAGAGTCAAGTATCCCTTGGAATAGGTCGCTCATTGTAGACAAGATCTTTGTTGCGCGACTTTGTTCGGAATAAAATCATTCAATACATCGTGACTTAGTATTTATATTCTATGAGTACAATAAAACATGTTGGTATTCATTTGAAATTAAAATAATGTGAATATATACTGATTATTTGGCTTTTTTACTTTTAATCAGATGGAGTTAAAATGCCTCGTCGGCCGTGTTGGTTGCAAGCACGATTGCTGATCGAGGAGTTCTGGGTTCAAATCTCGAGTCGGTCACTTTGAATTTTTCTAACATATATTTTCCAGTAGTGGTCTGGAAACGTGCCCGGTGTATGGCCATTGACTCACCACCTATTCCATAGTGGGACCTAAATGTAGCTGATGAAGATTGGGAATGTACTATAAACCCTTTCATTATTACGATAGCATTACGTACCAACATAATGTTTGTGTAACTATAATCAATTTATCTTAATACATTTGAACCTTGAGGAACAAATTACTTGCGCAAAATTCACATCAGAATTGTGGCAAAATGTCATTCCTACGTAACTTCACGCCTGTAATCCCCGAAGGGGTAGGCAGAGGAATGCAGAACATTCCCACGATTCACCAGTAACATTTTTTACGTCCCATTATGTAATTCCTCGTAGTTTAATATCTGTCTACAATAATAATTTCAATTCTATCAATCTGAGCGTTATATCTATCTTCACGATTGAATATTAATTTTATTACGATAATACTTAACGCTTCGAAAATTTGGCGAAAATTATTCATTCCGTTCGGTCACCTTGGACTTCAGATCTTTAAATTGTATGAAGCACCGATCTCTTAACCCGACGCTAATCGTGGCCCCTGAGCTTGTTCTATCCATCTGTTAGATTTAGCTCTCTATGTGACAGCTACGGAAAGGTAAACAATACGTCCAATTATCGTCGTAGCTAACCCTTAGACCGATTTATGTATGTGCATGAGTAACAATATTGCATGACGATCGTACGACATATTCAACCATGTTCGCGGAGAACCCATTTGTCGGCTCATAGTACTCGTGCGATGGCGTATTTATCGTCTGCGAACATCTAAGTACGTGTACGACATCGCATCGCCCATCGGCCCGGATAGCCGTATTCTGATAATGCCGAAGTTAATGATCACTTCGTACGACTACATCATTAGTGACAACCGAGATTCAACTTAGCGACCTTAGCGGGACATCACATGGAAACCACACAAATAATCAAAACAGTCATCGGTACTTCGTTCGTTTTTCTCTCCGTTGTGTTTTTTCACCTTTACGTTTGTTTGTTGTTTCCGTTACTGACCTCATATAATAAGCATGGTACTGATCCTTCCGAACGAGCGAACCCGCTTCATCGGTGTGCATGGCTATTGATTGGTACGAATGAAAAAAAAAAACCACATAAATGTTTTCTAAATTTGTAACCCCCATGATTCGAATTTAGAACCACGTTTGCACTCTCACAAGGCGGGCAGTCGGATAGTAAAGTTACGTGTGTTTATTGCTATGTTGTGTTGTTTTATGTGAAAATGTCGACTGCGCGCCATTGCCATACCGAAGTCTACACTTTAAAAGCGTCCTTTATATATTGTTCTATATGTATTATACGTTCATAATAAATTTACTTCAGTATTATTTCGATTAAGTACAATATATTTCCGTATTAATTTTTTATCAAATTTAAATTATTATCAATCGATCACTAAATTCGCTTTCTGTTACAAAGCTTCGCTTCAATTATACGTGTTGAATATTTATACACCTCGTGTATATTCTGAGTAATCGCTTTCTTTTTGTATTTAACATTATTTATATTGTATTTTTATGAAAAAATTACATCAATTGATATCAATCTCGGTGTTGTATGTTTTTGAAGTGTAGATGGTCTGATCACGTAGGTAGGGTAGGGTTTCCGGTCCTATCACTGTATGATCCCCACGGTCGCCCCGCCCAGCGCCAACGATTGTGAAGGCCCCTGTGAAATTATTTGTGTACTCTTCCTTACTCTATTCTCACACTATCTTCTACACACCGCTGTTCTACCGACAACGCCTAAAGCTTGAAACCACGAGCGCCCCAAACCAAACAGTCACATGTGCCTGTTAGACAATGTGTGCACGCTGACCAATTTCCGTCCGTCCAATTCGGTATTATATGTGGTCTTAGTTTCATTTCTTGCGTGTTTTTTTTTTAATTTTAGATTATCGCGTTTCTGTGTTTATTTATGTCGTTATTGTTATGTTCAACTTCTTGATCCCTTAACAAAATCTATAAACGCTTGGAAAGTTAAATGGAAATTTAAATATTAGCAGGCTGTATAACACTAGTCATATGAACGCTACGATTAATTTTATAATGCATATAAATACAGAAGTGTAGTTCGAATGGTGTCGAAAATAATTATCGTTATATGAAATGGACTTTTGCTTCAAACATATGGAGAGGAATATTGTGATGTGGAAGTAGCTGTGGTATGTCGATATATTTCTTGTAGCGGCTTCGCGTTCGGGCCTGCCCCGGCTGGCGCCGCTCGGAGCCAACGACCTTATCAGATCCGACGGTCAGGTTTCGATCGATCTGCTGTTCATTATTTCGTATGATGTTGGCATCTGGCGAGGTCGTGGCTTGCGAGTGGTCGTGGCAGGCCTGAACGCGGGGCGGGGGGGCCAACCCGGCGCGTCCCGCGGCCTTCGAGGACCGCGTCGCCACCGCCTGAGCAGTGTGTTTCGCAGGGGCCGCCGAGAAGTCGTCCAAGCACGGCGCCGAGGATAAGGCCAACTCCATAATCACGGCCATGAAGGAGAGGATGAAACAGCGCGAGAGGGATAAACCGGAAATATTCGAACTCATCAGGTACAAGGATCTTTTTGCGTCACCAGTTCGTTGTCACGGCTTATTCATTAACGCTGTCATTCGTCGATAAAACAACACACAACTTTTGATGAACGACCCAATACTAATGTCATATATATTTTTAGAATATACCTCCTGTTGCTTACTTGACACACACATTTTTAGACATGACAAACATCATTAACATTTGTTCCAATTTCAGAGTGCTTATTATATTTATTGAACAAGTTGAATGGTAATCGAAAAGGTACAGAACTTCAATAATTAATAATCGAGTTACTTATAACTGATGCAAAGGTTTTATTATTGAACAGTAGAAGTTTGATGCATATTAATGTGTAACAGACGCGTGTTCGGCATCGAGGGTCAGGGGCATTCGGCACACATGAGCACCGTGAAGCAGTCGGTCCTGGACGGCACGTCCAAATGGAGCGCGAAAATCGCAATCACAGGTTGGACGATGTGTCGACAATAACCGTACCTCCACAGGTCGTGCACAGGCCGGGCCGCGGCGCGGCGGCGGCGCGCCGTCGCGGACTGGACGGGGCTCCGACGTCACACGCACGGCTGCACGACACTAAATTGTTGTCTGTGTTTCGTTTCATGTGGCGGCAGGCGGACTTTTAGCGTCGACCCCGACACTCACATAGACACGCTCGAACAGGCGAAGCAGGTCACTATCGAGGGCACCTCGAAATGGTCCTGCAAAATCGCCATTACAGGTTTGCTGTGGTCTTTCGCGGCTACGAACCGCACGCTCGCAGATTTGGCTCTATTAGACCAACTATTCGCCTGACTTCTATAAACTCTCAATTGAAATCTGCTAAAACCTGTCTAATGTAAATATGCCCGGACGCGTCGTGTTTCATTTATATAGCGTGCGAGATATTCATCGAATGTTATACTCGTACACGTAACAAGTGTTAAAATTTGTTCTCTGAGCGTAAAAGTTAACGATCGAGCTGCATACCATTCGTAAATATTGTACCTGTAGCGGAAAAGTTTTGTGTAGTTTTTGTGCGTCATTCTTGTCTGGTATCCAAACAAAATTACGCGCCATCATTGTAGACTGTTGCGTTAATATGTAATACTGAGTTTTATATTATATGCATATAACTATGAAAAGTATTTGTGCAAGTTACTGAAACAAATCTAGACATCGTAACCTGCTCGGATACTTGAAACGTAACTCTTTGCGTTGATTATACACAATATGTACGTAAATAGTTGAATCATCTCGGACATTAACGATCGGTAAATTCATCGCGTAATTGTAGCCAGCGTACGCTCGTAGAGATGTCATGTATCAATTGTTTTTAGCAGATTTCAACCACATTCTATGCAACCTTACTTCAAGTACTAGCCCCGTCCACTCACGGTCGATAGCGCACCGCCTCGAGCTCACCGAACAACGGTACATACTTAGCTTGTCGTGTTTACAAACACCGAGGAAATTCCACGAATCACTACGTTCCGTGTGATTGGACAACATTGTTATATTATTATTTTTTTTCAAAGTAATTTTAACAGATACGATGCACACGATATGAACTTTCCATGTGAACACAAACTCACGAACGGAATGATCACAACAAGTTTATTATTATAGCAAACCCACCGAGGGCACGACGGCTCGATGTCGCCACAGATATGCATGAGATTCACGAATTAACATTTAACTTTTATATCACTACAGAACTCGTACTGTGATGCAATGACATAAAGTTTGACCATGACTTATTTAATATTTCAGATTGAACTAGATACCTACTTGAGTAGATTGTTTGGTTTTTATTTGGTTTTTTTTTTCGAAATAAATAGATGAATGCGTTTTTTGAATTTAGACACAACGAGAAGCATGCAAGGAGGATGAGCCCGAAAATTTTCAAAAACATCCCGTCTTTCCTGTCACTCTTTCACTTCTAACGATAATTTTCCGATTCGTGAAAATTCCGAAACAATTAGATATCATACCCGAGCATATTTTCACACTTGTTCGCAACTATCTTCTTGGACAAAGTTTGCATTAGAATTTGCGATAACGTAGTCGCTATGTTCAATATGTTTTAGATATCGAGTTTGGTCATACATAGATAATGAATTTGGTAGAATTTGAAGCTAGCGTCTTCTCCTCGAACCCCGGCCTGTTCTGATCACAGGTAATCCGTTCTCAGTCACTCAACAGGTACAGTCCACCACCGACGGCCTCTGAGCCGTCAGACGCGGTGAGGTAAGGCGCACGGTAAGTGGGAGTCACGGCATGAGCCGTATTCTGGGCGTACTGTAAAACTAAACGATCGCTTGGTAAAATAAATGCAGTAACGTAGGCAATAAAATATCTAGCCAGAATAAATGCGGTAATAAATACGGCTGTTGCGGTAAAAATTATGCGATTAAAGCTTTCTAAGTGTTAACTCTGTCGGTAATTATGCTACATGTCGTTATTATTGAAACGAAATCATTATTACAATCATCGTATGTATCTGGCTTTGTAAAAGCGTAAGTTGATTGAATAAGTATTTGCTTAATGTTCGTTGATAGTTTTTAACGAGAATTGAAAAATCATATTGACTTAGAAACTCGCCGCTGAACTGACAGATTGTGAAATTTATTGGGTCTGATATATTTTTATAGGAAAGTGTAACTTGGGCTATTCAGATCTTTCTTTACCGTAAAAATATAGTACTTTTGAAAAAAATTGAATTGGTAATTTTCGTCAAATAACATCTCAAAGTCTGGAATACTTTAAAAAAAATATATGAGCCATATTGTGTTTTTATTAAAAGAATATAGCGTATATAATAATTAACATTATAAATACTTTGTTCTATAAACGTGTCTCTGCACGAATTTTTCAAAATGAAATGTTGATAATTTTAATAATTTTATGTATAGTGATATTCTTCAATAGATAAGGGATTATATTCAAATATGCCCAATTAAAATGGCCCTCCTCGGGCAGTTATCTGCGCGCAAGGGCTGATCGCGAAGGACAAGAGTGGCACTTCGGACCCGTACGTGACCGTCCAGGTCAGCAAGGTCAAGAAGCGCACGCGCACGATGCCGCAGGAACTGAACCCGGTGTGGAACGAAAAGTTTTACTTGTAAGTACTTTACATGAATGCACGTACAATAAATACCTTCGATTGAAAGTAGCGACTAATACCTAGTCAAGAACATTTTTATTCATTTTATTTACTTCATTAATGACTACGTAGAACTATACTTAAAACTTCATACATCAGTCTATTAGCGTTTGAAGCTCCAGTGCTGGACGCAGGTCTTCGCCAATCGGCGCCACTCCTTCCCGTTCCTACCTCAAACTTACGACTACATCTTAAAAAATATCTCTTAATTACTAACATAAATGATGGTGCTAAGCTAAACTTTAAATAATAATAAGGATACAGGATCATTAAATAGCATATACATCCGAGTACACACCGACATGTCGTAAACATACATCCAGCAATCTTAATTAACCGTCCACTTACGTATACAACGCGTCCGGAATCTATCCGGAGTCTGGGATAAGGGCGCGACTGGCACTATTAAAAATTGTAACAAATAGCTCGATAAAATACCAGAATGATACCTCGAATTAATACAATTCTAGTGTCGTCATTTCGTTAGAATTTAAATCTTGAAGTATCCATAAAATTGATGATTTTCTTTCCTTATAGCGAATGCCATAATTCTTCCGATCGGATCAAAGTGCGGGTTTGGGACGAAGATAACGACTTGAAGTCGAAACTGCGGCAGAAGTTGACGCGGGAGTCAGACGACTTCTTGGGTCAAACGATCATCGAGGTAAACAATAAAAATGCTAATATCTCAAAGTTTAAACGTCCCTAATATTAAGGTGCCGCTATTAGTCGGCGAAAAACCATTCTCCGAAGCAATTTCACCAAAACTCTCAATCATTTTTAATATCCTTTTCACCCTTAAACGGAACGAGGTGAAATGTATTATATTTATAATTTTCTATTCGTATTTTTTAAGAATAATTGAATGGTGTGCTAAAATTTTGTTGGCTGTTAATATCAGGGGATTCAATGACTATGTGATTTATTAAATGAAACATAATCAACTAATAATCAAAAGTTTAATGAATAATACTTGATAAAATTAACCGTAACTCAATGTTATTATCTTCACAAATTGATTTGCTGAGAATCCAATTTCAAATATTTTAGTTAATCTTTCAATATATTTGTGAAGCTATAAATCTAACTTGTAAATATAAGGACGTTAGTATTATTTACGCTTAGAGAAATTACATACTCGTAATATGCTGGCGTACTATTTAAATAATTATGAAAATATTTATATAAATACGGCATGTGAAAGGTAAATAGGGTTATAAAAATGAAATAAAATTTATTTTTTATTTCAATATTACGCATTCAAATTAACAGTGAAGTGAAAATGTTACAGTTTCAATGTTAAAGTTATCGTCCGTAGGTGCGGACGCTCTCGGGGGAGATGGACGTGTGGTACAACTTGGAGAAGAGGACGGACAAGTCGGCGGTGTCGGGCGCCATCCGCCTGCACATCAACGTGGAGATCAAGGGCGAGGAGAAGGTGGCGCCGTACCACGTCCAAGTAAGTGGCTCGTTGAAGATCATTGGAGTTATTTGCTCATGTGAAAACGAAGAACAATAACATTGTAACTAAATCCAGTGTTACAATGATAGTGTCATAAAAGTATCATTAAATATTTTTATCTGATAGATAGTATGGGTACATTGTATGTAATGTTCTATGTCAAGCACGTACAAAAATTATTTATAAATTATTTGTATGCATTTGTCATATGATTGATGATTGTATTCTATCTGACGAACTAGTTGTTATATCATCTAACACAACTTAGGTATAAGAGAAGACATTAGAGTCGGTAGCTTGTCTTCAAAAATAATCATGATTCTTGACTGTGCGTTTTGTATGAACCAATGTCAAATTAGAATATTTACATCTGAAATGACCACATCAATCTATTCGGGGCAACATTAATAAGAAATTAAAGCTAACAAAAGTATTGGGTACGTATAAACGAAAACGACAAATTCATTTTAAACAAAAAACATTCCGAATTCGCCTCAGCAATTTCTACCCGAGTCATTATACAACGCACCCTCCTTTCCGCGCCGAAGGTGAACTCGCTTAATAAGATTACGCGCGGCGCTGACGACAACGGAACGGCGGTGACGGTTCACTCCGCGCCGCGGACGTCGCGCGCCGACCACCGGCGACCGTCGGCCGCGTGCACGTTGTTTGTGTCCACGTCTCGCCACTTCCGCGCGGGGCGCTCAACAGGTCGAAAGATGTTGGCACGACGCCCTCTGGACTGCCGCCAAGACCAGTGATTACCATATTGTTCCGCGCAATTACCTCACGGAACTAACAACTTGTGGCGCACGGAGTATGTGGACATGGGGTGGAGATTAAGGGTCGTGTATTATTATTATTATTTATGTGCTAAGAATGTAATTTGCAAGAGGGTCGAAAACGACTCCTAAGCTTTGTGACTATTTACTTTATTGGATTAGGCAAATGCATAAATTCTATCACGGATAATGGGGATCATCATGTTGATCTCTATATAGTTCGATTTGAGTATGTCATTTTTTTTATTGAAACCGTAACGAACAAATTTCATGTATAACCGGATATGAAGGCATTTAGAAATAGCTAGATATTATTTAAATTCCTTTCAGTATTTCATTATCAGACAGACTGAAGCATGATGTTGTCAGTGTCTCTATACAATTATCTGCTTTTATATTAATTACTTACATATTTAAATAATTTCATCCATTATTTTAAATTCCATTTGCCGAATCTGTGAATGGCTAGAGAACGAGACATTTAAATCACATTTTTCAAATTATATTATTGGATGTTATTTGGACGATAATTTATTAATCATTTCAGTCTGATCGTATCCTTTGTCAAGGTCGCCTCTGCGGATATCTATGTTGTGATCTCGACGAATTATATCAGACTCGAGATCCTGAGGGGCGATCCGCGAGATTGAAAAAGTCAAATCCACCGTATAATTCCCTTGACACGAGTTGCTGACTGAACGCCTTTTCAATTTCACGCATCGGCAAAGTGAAATATCGCGGTACCTCTACGAGTACAAGCGCGCCAGAAGAGTTCCCCGTCTCTTGCCGTCTCTCCCCTTGTCTGCGGCTGGCACGGCCTGTCCCGATGTCACTCAAGCCCTCTCTCGCGGGCGGCTGTGCCTGTTATGTTCATAGTTTGACAATTGGCATTCAGATTGAAATGTGGCAGCAGGTGTCTTTGTAAGACTCGATTGAAGTAGAACTTGTAGAACTTGATAAATGAGGCGCGCATTAAATTCTTTGCCTTATACTTATGCACATAAAAACATTTTGAAGGTATGCCATGTATTAACCAAGAACTTTTGAGTTCAGTAGAGACGCTGTATGTGAATTTCGCAGATTGCAGAGGATAGAGGATAGTTCACGGAGAAGAAGTTTTTTGTTTCGATTCCATATACCTACTCGTATGTACAGTAAGCTGTTTTAATTAAAAATGTCATTTTCTTAAAAGAAAATCTACAATGAATAATGCTCTAATAACTAAATTTTATGAAAATGATTGGAGCCGTTTCCGAGATTAAGATTATATAAGTATAAAAAAGTGATCAAAAAGAAAACTCGTACATTACAAATATATTTTGCCCTCAAGTTGAACAATTTTTGATAGTCATCACCGCAAACGAAAATAACTTTAAAGTTTTGTGTTATAAGAGTGAAATGAAATATAAAATTACTGAAAATAATACAAGTTTGACGGATAAATTTAAAAAGCCCGGTATTAGCCCGAGACGACTCAGACTTCGAGTGTTATTAGTACCGTACCCAAGCTCTATGAGCCCTAATGTTTTTTAGTTGAATTGCTCTATACAATTTATATTACTTTAATAATAACCACCTATTACGATTTATAACGATCCAGTTCTGTTCCAGTTTGAACGAACAATTGCAAATTTCGATTTAATAATAATTGCACGGTGAACATTTATAAAGAAATAGTACGTAAATTAACACAAAGTTGCAAGATAAATGGCAAAGAGTAAATTTCATTATGAAAATACCACAGTTATACGTATAAAACTCGAGCGTTATAAGACCTTGAATTTTTAATTATCACGGTCGTGGAAAAGTAACCCGTTAGCCGAGATGGCATTTGTTAATTAAAATGTATACGTTTTAAACTTTTTTGCAACAATCACAGTGAAATAAATTTGTCCAAAATTAAAATACATTTGCGGTGCATCTATGTTTGGTATAACCGATGAGAAACACTAAAATAGTACGATTTAAGAGCAGATTGCGAGCTTTTCACAAAATGCTGCTTAAATTGGCAGGAATATGTTAACTGATGTCTGGTATTTTATCATAACGTTTGTTACGAAAATCGTCATCATCGTCGACTTGTCGCAGTCCACAGCTAGGCATAGCCGTACCCTGAGAGGCAATGCTCATTATTCCTCACGCTGCGCATGTGAGTTGAGATCACACTCATCACAGAGAACAGCCTCCTGCACTGTGTACACTCCTGTCCATAGGCACCCAGCATATGTAGCGGTGTTTAAGCGTGCCGAATGAAAACACGAAATGCCCTCAATTCTAATAGTGTCATGTATATTGCAGATCGTCGCATCTACTTATATTGAATGGTTATCGAAACGTGACTTGTAATAATAACAAATGTCATTCAAAATCATAAATCGTGTTTAATATGAAAATCGTGTTCGAATTTAACGGAGCTTAATTTATGCCGACCTAAAATATAATTTAGATCGTTGATCAATATTTTCATCGCATATTTATTAGTGTTAAATGTTCAGTCTCAACGAGTATATTACTTGTATTGATATACAGTAATAAACTATGCAAAAATGTTATGTCGGTGCGCACAAACACGTTACTCCAATGTAGTATGAGGATTGTGTTAAATACATGTTAAGGCTAACTAAACTAAACTGTACAGACAACATATATTTTAATCCGTAGTTGTTACGGAAGTTTTCAACTCGAGCACGAGTAAGTTTTTGAGCAATTCAAAAATTGGAGCCGAGACGAAGACGCGGGTTGAATGGGACAAGTTTGTTAAATTATTACGAAAAGTTAGCATAAACGCTAACTAAGAATCTTGTATTTGTTGGGCTTAAGCAAGCTAGCAGAATCTGGCATGTAGCTCCTTTGCTTGGTCACATTATAGAGCTGAATAATTAGTGCTGAAACATAATGTATCAAGCGATTAATCAGACCAAACAAAGACCATCCGATCTCATGCAAGGCTACAGTTTTATACAAGTAGGCTATTATATGCTGATAC
>DWEI01002494.1:0-14269 GCA_018245875.1 Mysoria ambigua | reverse complement strand
GAAAAGGAAAAATAGATTTATAGTTTTATTTTATTTAAAACCCTTTCATTCCACGAACTTTTGGACCTCCCCTCGTAATTTAGCCATGAATTCGTACCACCGCCACACCTATTTCTGCCTTATAACAGCAGCGTTAAACGCTGCTGTGTTCCGATTTGAGGGGTGTGGTAAGAGAGACATACTTTTTCGAGGCATTCCAGTTTAGTCCTTAGGCGTATCTGTGGTCGACTTATCTGAGGTTGATCACAGATGTCCATAGGCGGCAGTAGCCACTAACCATCAGGTGGAGTGCATGCCCGCCCTCTACTTCCTTATTATAGAAAAATACCAACTAATTCAGCCATGATTTAGTATTTGACGTATTAACGAGCCATGTGTTTCGCATCATAATAGCACAGAAGCTAAATGTCTGCAAAACTAATCAGTCATTCAGAGGTAAATAGAGATAAAGGTCTTCAGCATTTCGCATTAGTATACTTAATGATAATAATGTAAAACAGTCTGTAATTCAGAACTAGTTCTGCACTTAATGCATATTAGCGCAATGACTTTCTGGTCAATGCGTTAAATTACACAATGTAAATGGTCATCAACTATGTGTGATAATCAAACATATTTTAGCACATATAATAAAACCACACAATGTAGTCGTTACGACGAGTTAGGCAGTTTTTATATAACGCATGTATTCAATTATCTGCAGGACCATACAATGCATAATAAAACGAATTTATTCTAATATCCGCCTGCTAAATAATCACTGTTGCACAGTTTATCATTATTTAAGCAACATGCAATAAAACAACACAATGTAGACGTTATTACTAAGTCGAAAAGATATTATTGAAAAATCAATAAAATAATAAAATTCACACTTTAAAACTGCCTGAAATCGTTAAATTTACTGATTTCACAGTTTAAAGCCGAATTTGGTAAAACATGGAATTCATTGAAGTCCAATTAACTTTTTACATATACTAAAACCGCACAATGTAGATGTTATCACTAAAGTAAATAAGATATCTGGGACTATCAAAGTATTTTCCGTAAAGTCAGGTATAGTCATTCTGGAGAAACTCTATCTGTATCACAGATCAGAGCACAGGAATCTAGGTAGAAGGTAATCAAATGGTCTTTTATTTACACCAATTTTAATCAATTATTGTTTCTATTTTAGAAACGTGTCTGAAACTGCAGGATAGTATGTCGGGTAGAATAATTTATGTTTACCAATCTTGCAATTTATTGATTGACTTTGGCTGGTACTATTTAATATAGTTCCTTGTGATTTTTAAACAAATTTTCACTGCTCTATTATGTAAGTTATATTATCTAGAATGTGTTAAGAAAAGGTTTGTATAAATTTGGTTCACAGCCTAGTATTCAAACATTTTAATGGAATCGAAATATTTTATATAGTTTTTTTTTTCATTTAAAAAAATTCTATTATCCATAAAGTCATCTGTTATTAATTAACTTGCACAGCAGTAACGTCTGTCATAAATTAATTATGACATTAGGAACAAGTATCTGAGGAAACCACACAATATGCTATTTGTCATTTGATACCTGTAATACATTTTAAAAACCTATTGAAATATTAAGTTATCTAATTTAATTTTGAAAGTATCATGTGTTTAATTCATGCATTTAATACATGACATTTTCTAAATTAAAATTGGTAGCTCTCAACATACTATTACAACATGCATTAGGAACATGTACTTAATAAAACCACACAATGTACTCATTATGACTAAGACTCCAGGAGGAGCCAGAGAGTTAAATCATCTTATATAACTTGGAAGATATCATCTGATATTTATGGAGAGAGTTCATTATAATTTTTTTATGAATATGTATTATATTACTGTAAAATCATATATTTAATTTTTCACTAAAATAAAATGACATTTAATATGATTTGATAATGTATGTAATATGATTAAATTTAATAGTTACCCATTATCATGGGTATTCAACAACCTAGGTAATAATTGTTTATAAAAAACCTTTATAGTATTATAAAAACATGTATCACAATAGCCTTATGACAGCAATACAGTAAAAATATCGTTATTAAGTTTGTTAATTAAAATTATTACAGATTTATTAGTAATTTCAAAATGTAGCTTAAGAAACAGATAATGTATGTATTATTAGCAAGTTAACTAGAAATCATCTAAAATTTAATTTATTTATGGTTCGTAAGCTGTTGTAAATGTACATGGTGTATAATAATAACCATCACAAAGTTTTATCATGACAATTTTTAGGGATATGTACCTACTTCATAAAGTTACAGAATGTATATGCACTACAAAGAAACTGTAACATTATAATAATTATACGTCATTTCATTCTCTGAGCTGCAGGAAACAGATTCTAAATTAATAATTTCTCTGAAGTATTTTCGATATACGACGGGGTGTTGTTAAGTTTGCGGAATGACGGGCTTGGAGCGGGAATAGCAGGGTTGTTCAGGGCGGTACGTATTCAGTGACTCATAATTAATATAAAATATTAAGTTTTGTAACAATTGCATCATTAGTTTTAAAACTATCGACGATTAAAGCGAATTTTTGAACATGTCCAAAAATTTATCCGACCTGTATTTTAGCAATCCGGATCAATTTTTTAACTGTTCGTATATTTCCCAGAATTACAAAAATAACTGTTTTCAAAAATTTTAGATATCGCATGTACTCCCCAAAAGACTAACGTATAACGACGTAACGACATTTGAATAGTTGGAGTTGACGCTCACTTAGTTGCCATGTGTTGTGTGGTTGTGGTGTAAAAACTGTCGGACCTCTGTTGTGTTTTATAAAAAAGATAAAAAGACTTGAAAAAGTGACTTGAAAAATTTGCTAATGATACACTGCAAAAGTGTAAAGACGTGACTGAATTTCGGAATACCAAACACAATGCTAGGAAATCGATTTACTCCGACATGGAGTTACCACGTGGTGATGATACTGACATTGGCTATAATTCAACGTGGATAGTTTCACGTCAAGTGATACAAATTAAAACGCCGGTAATTTTTTTGATGACGGAGCAACTACATCAAGAGCGACGTAAGAACGAAACACATACGCAAGATATTTGCCTTTATAGATTTTATTTCATGGATGTTTCAGAATGAATGGCACTAAAAATATAATTGTAAGCATGCAATACAAAAATTAAATCGAATATCCAAACTCTGAATTTGTCACATTACAGTGAAGAACCTGAAGATGCGGAGGACAGTAGGGTAATGGACGATAGCACGGTAGCTGATGATTTGTCTAGTGATAAAAACCACCCAGTTGTATTAAAAGACGTGCAGTATATTTGACAAAGTCGACTCAAACTTTCATCAAGTGTATCCAAGCAATTGCCACTGAGTACAATAAATATATAAATTCTAGAAAAAATCTACAAAATGAAGACTATTTTTATAACCAAACATTGCAAAGTAAAGTTCGAATGGCATCGCAAGAACGGCGAGACGGAGAAAAAAAAGAAAAAACTTATTGATGTTTAATGAGGAAATAAAAATATTTTTGTCACCTGACTTTGAAAATGACTCAACAAATAGCTGAAGAATGTAATTCGGAATACATACAAGAGACGTACGATTTAGCTATTGCAAGAATTGCATTGGAATTTAATACCAGGAAGCGCTGAATTTCGAAAACGTTTTCGTACATCTCGGCACAATTCATAAAATAATGTCGTACTACAAAGCTATAGGCTCTTTCATTGAAAATTGCAGTATTACAAATATTATGGTGGACAGTGAAATTTTGGCAAACGGATCATTGAAGGGTTTCATTTAGGGTACAAATTTCAATCTATGCCAAAGACTACAACCGCTTGTATCGCTTGCGTTTTAAAAACTGCATTTAGATGCCTTCGTCGACCGAAAAAAACTTGGCATTGAAAAATCCATTGAAGATTATTTGGTTCAATTTAAAAATAATCGCTTAACGAGGCCAACAATAAAACACGAAGCAACTCTCGAATTGCTTAAAAAATATGATAACTTTACCGAACAAACTTTGCAAGGGAAGCATGGATCAACTGCTTAGTTTTATGCCATTTATTTACAATTAGTGTCCTATTATACCATGCTGAACACGAGTATCAGAATCGGTGATCTGAAAATTTATGTTTAAATTCTAGCAAAAATCACGAATTTTTTCTTCGCATTTAATCTCCAAAATCTTCTGGTTAACTAGTATACCACCATACCCATCCAGGACTGCGTACTCCGAACGATCCTTGTTCTAACGAGAATTTTGAATAAGAATCGTTCGGAGTACGAAGAATGGAGAATTTTTTTTTTTTCAAAATACCTATTGACCTGACCCTTGAACAAAGAATTAACGGCGAAGCAAATCGGCGTTTAATCGGAATCGACAACGTTGGGCAATAAATCACATCATGTGGCAATAAATCAACATGTGCTGAAGATCGTAGGAATTGCCCAGAATCAGGATATTAACTCGGTACGGCAGAGTTCTCGTATACGGAAGAGTGACCAGCAAGTTCATAAAAATTCTAAAACTACACATTAATCCTTTTAACAATTCGTTAGACTCTGATAAGTTGTACAATATCACACTGGAGAAGCTGCTGCACAAAATACTTTCTTCTCAATGTCGAATCTCGACGAGAAATTTAGCGTGATAATTTCATAACAGAGGTAAGAGAGACACACACGGTTTCAACAACTAAAAATAAACCGGGTCTTCACATCCAACACAAAAAAAAAAGAAAAAAGTTTTACTGGGTGGCCAGATCCAAGAATTGAGCCTCCAATGAGATGTATTCTGGCTGCTTTTACCTTTGTCCTTAGAAAAAAAAAGAATATTGAAAAAGGTGCTGTGTTATCCGCTAACTTCAATGCCACTATCACTTTGTCACATGGACGGAACATTAATAAAACTGATATATCAGCATTGATACAAGATCTTGATAAACAAAAACATTGAAAGCACGGAGCCTGAGTTTCTAAATATTTTCATTATTAATGGGTTCTTCTTACTGTATACCTTGAAAGACATTCCACGAACAATTGAAGATATTTCGAAAAAAAAATTCACATTTTGTGTAAACAATGTTGTAAGAATCGATCTGATATTCGACAGGTATTTTTGTCCATCCATCAAGGACACTGAGTATCTAGAAAGCATAAACCCTACAGATTTTCGAATCTTAGAACCACAAGAAGTTAGACCCTCTGATTTAGCTAAAGAATTCAAAAATATGAATTTCAACAATGCACTAGTCAATTTTTACATTAATGATTGGTCAGAACAGGACATGGAAAACATAATTGCTAACAGAATCTTTCACATTAATCGCGACATGTGTTATGGATATTTGGTTAAAGATGGTTCTGTCATTCAAAAAATCACTGAAGATTTAACTTGCCAAGAACGTGAAGAAGCAGATCCGAAGATCGTTTACAATGTTTGTCAGATTAATCCACAAAATCAAGTCACTATTCGATGATTGAACACTGATATACTAATAATAATGCTCGGAAATATGGAATTCGTAAATCTCATCAAAATTTCTATGGATGTTGGTGTTGGTAATTCCCGCCGATACATTGATGTTTCACGTTTATACGAGACATTGGGATCCACTCTGGCAAAATCTTTACCTGCTTTCCATGCAATGACCAGCTGTAATTACAATCTCAAGTTATATCTCAAGGGTAAAAAAGATCATTAACAATGCTAAAGAATTCTAAACGCTACCAAGAAGCTTTCGCTGATATGGGCAGTTATACCTCTGATACTGAGAAAGTATTCCCCATACTGGAAAAATTCACGTGCAGATTGTAAAATAAAAAGAAAATTAATAATGTAGATTCAGCTCCACTGAATATTTTCACAGACATATAAAATAAAAAACGTTGAAGCTTTCACAAATCTGAAACTCAAGTTACCTAATTACGATGCCTGTAGTCTACCACCATGCAAAGTAGAATTGGAACAACATTTATTGCGAACGAAATATATTGCCCAAGTATGGTGCAACGCTCATAAGTATATTCCAACCGATCTCAACCCTGCCGATTTCGGATGGTGTGAAGACAAGGGACGGGTTTAGTTTTTGTGGTTCTCCGGTAATTAACTACCAGAATTGTTGTTATCCTGCTATTGCACAACAATGCGCCCGTAAACAAGAGCCATATTGCATCGGCTGCACTGCATATGGTAGGCTAAGATATTTTAAATCACCCACCTAACTGACCCACCACCTAGCTTCGAGTGATTATTATCTGTTACAAAAAATGAAAAAAGAACTTTGTGGAAAAAACTAAGAAGTTAAGGACGAAATTTCCTCGTATTTTTCCGACAAGGACAAAACATTTTAAGAGGGTTTAAATAATTTAAGAGAAAAATCTAAAAAATGTATTAGCCTTGCAGGATAATATATAAAAAAAGAAAAATAATATTGACATTTCCATTTCCCATTCACATCAAATTTTTACCTCCTTGTCCCTCATTCCGCGAACATAATAAAACACGCCCTCGTGACTTGATCAACTCCTGTATTGATATAAATGAATGCAAATGATATTGCATTTATTACATATTCTACTATATGTAACACACCTGTTCTATTCTTTGATGTTTTAATACTTGCTACATCACATCAATTTCCACCGAAAGTTGATTATAAGTTATTGTCACTAGACATGAATCTTACTTATATTTAATTCAAGTTAATATATAGGTGATAATAAATAAGAATCCCAAGGTGGCTAATAAATGGTTGCTTTACCATGGCATTACTATGATTGTTTAGATAATGGAATATAAAACATTTACCTATTAATTATTTTTGTGTTTTTGTATTTCATTATTGAAGTCAATGTATTTTTTCAGATAACCTACCAACAAGAACAACGAGCAAAGACTTTGTGAACAGTAGTGGAGATAAAAAATGAATTGACACAAACTTCCTCATAATTACTGCTAACATTTTGTATGTTTATAGCAAACTATTTATTAAATGTTTTTTCAATGATTATTATAGTATTATAAATTATATTATTATAGTATAAAAACAAAACTTAATTGATTGCAACAGATTGATGAAAGCAAAACTAAATTAGTGATTATTGTGTTTGTCACAGAAACAAAGTAATGATTTTCAAATTTACATTTATTTTTAAGAAAGCAGTGGTAAGTATAATAAATTTAATTTTGTAATTTGTCAATACATTATTGATTTAGCAAATATAATGAGACTGTAGTATACCTGTATATAAAATTTTACCACGTGGCTAAAATAAGAATTATTAAATGCACTATTTCTGTTCTTATGAGCAGCAAGTACACCTGTTGGCTAGTATTGCAATCGAGATGACAGCATTCATACTAAAACATAATATTCTACCAAGATCTGTTACAAATATCTTCTATGCATAATAGCTGGAAATATCTCATCACTATACAGCTTACTTACTAAAGTAATGCAGTAATATTAAGACTAAAATACAACACAAGGACTGTTGCCGAGCATTCCACATAGTATTGTTCTAGTTTAACCTCAACTATACATTTGAATGTATTCAACAGTAAATAGATGTAAAGTTATAATTATTATCAGACATATGACTAGAATATTAGTAGCTAACATACCTCAGCCCCAAGCTTGACTTTTGCAATAATGAAGAACTAATTTACCATCTGTACCAAAACACTCATACAAATTCCTTATCACTTGATCAGGTGATGGTGCAAATGTTTGGTTTACATACAGGAACTGGAATGAAAAAATATAATTATTATGTCTATGGTCTAAAAACACAGCTCTGCTGTTATAATCTATAACTGAACCTGATGATTAGTCTTGAAATCTGAGCTAGAAGCAGGACAATGTATATAGTGACAGCTGCCTAGTGTTAACACTTTATGGACCACTTTTGGTGGAAGCTGCTCACTACAATAGCGTAATCACATGCACATTTACTCCCAGTACTGGCTAATTTCTTTTTTTTGATAAATAAGCTAGACATCTATAAAGTTTTGAAATTTTTGTGTTTCTTCTACATAATATTAATCACATCTGTTTTTTCTGAGTTAACCAAACTACTATACAAGGCCTATACAAGGTCATAATCTTCACCATTTGTAGGAAGGTCAACATTTAATTGTTAAATGTTTCATGAGTATTACACATGACTAAAGGTTAAACTGCCTAGATTCACATAAGGTTTTTTCAAGATGGTCTGACTAGTGTTGGATCTAAATCACCATGTTGCCATCTCCACTGCAACCTCACTGCAATTGGCAGGAACCCATAAAGAAAGATTGCATATAGATCTGAAACTAGTCAGGTCCTCTGGTAAAAACATGTGAGTTAAGCTGAGTCATAACTTACAAAGTATAATAACTGCCCACCATAATATATGATCACTCATGAAATTTTACCTGCAACTTACCACATCAATGAAAGATAAGAATGCTTATGATAAATAACTTTTGAAAATATTATAAAAAGCCAAGCACACACATTTAATTAGATGCACTTGTAGTAGCCAATACTACTTAAAAGTTTTAAATTGTGTTAATACTCTTTCTTTATATAATTTTTACTTTGCCAAAGCTAACAATAGTTTGTGCTGACAATATATAATTATTAAAAAGGAATACAAAGATTGACTTGACTCATTGACTCCCTCATATGTCGTGTTGGTTGAAAGTGTGACTGCCGATTGGGGGATCCCGGCTTAGATTCCCGGGTCGAACACTAAAAAATTCTCTAAGTTAGATTTTCTAGAAGTAGTTCGGAGTCTGGATATGTGCCCCATGCATGGCAATAGGCTTACCACCTATTCCATAGTGGGACATAAATGCAACAGGTGAAACGTGGGAGTGTTCTGCATTCTTACCACTTCGAGGATTACAGGTGTGAAGTTATGAGTACAAAGATTATTATTGTAATTATTTATAAATACAAATTAATTTGTCAACAAGATCCTTGTTTACTTGTTCAACAACTTCTATTATAGATAGAAAACTAATAACTTGTTACAGTACTAATGTTATTATTTAACTTACCAATTTCTCGTCTGGTTCCAGTTTTAGATACTTCTTAACAAACTCCATTATCCAACCAATTTGTTTCTCTGCATCCACAGCCCATTTCTTCTTTTTCATTATCGGCGCATTACCGGTTGCCTTTAGTAATATATCAACTAAAACATATTGGGTTGTTGTTTCACGATAACCTTTATCTGTAGCTATTACTTGACGAATATAACTATATTTCATATATGGATACACGTACATACATTCCATGAACTGTCACACTTATTTTCCATAAAGATAAAGGCAGTCTAAGGATTTCTACCTGCTATCGTCCTGCCAAACTTTTTTGTAATCGTCCACATTCTTGGAAATAGTCATATGTACTCTACGTACACAACAAGTCCAGTATAATGAACAAAGCCAAATAACGTTATTCGTTTAATCCTACCCATTCTTAAATAAAAAAATATTTCTAACCTTTTACTTTATCCGACTTCACGCTGTCCCCGTTGTCCTTTTGTTCTTCTTTGTTTTCTACATTTTGCTCTACCTGCAATCCTGCGTCCGTCTGCTTCTCATCGCCCATTTGAACAGAATGGATTCAATGGCCCAACCAATGGACTAATAGAGGTGCCAATTATACAAAATTTAAAAATTTATTTAGTCCATAAATTACAGATAATACAGTACAAGCAGGAACCAACAAGAGGTAAACAATGTCAAAGTATCAAACTGGTCTTGGGTAGTTCGCGAACGACTTAGGTCGAAAGTGCGCTCCTTTAGATGAACTAGTTGAACTAGTTCATCAATGACCTAGTTCTTAGTAATTTACGAGGGAAAACTTTGTAGCACACTGAGTTCCATGCGGGTGAAGCCACGGGCAAAGCTAGTAATGAATAAATAAATATTTGACAATATTCGATGTCTACTCACATAATCCGTTTTCTATATTATTGTACTTATATAATATATGGACAAAATTGAATGTTGACCATAGTTATTAGTATAAATAAATTAAATTATTCATTATTATTTGTATAAAAAATCTCATGTTACACAAATCCAAGTTTGAACTCGTACTATAATATGTCTTACTTTAATTAAATACTAAGGCTTTAATTATTTTTCCTGCTAATGAAATAATTCATTTATTTTAAATTATAATAAACTGAAACTTGCAATAATTATATTGTTTTTCATAATCATAACTTCTTTTGTTGTTTTTAGTAAAACATTTCAAAATAGGAACTAATGAGCTAAAAGAACGAACTAGTTCACCATCGGATTTTGTACTAAACTGAGTATTATTTTTAGTGACCGACTATGTCCAAGACTACATAAAACTCTCTTATCGCCATCGTTACTCTTCAGTTTTAATTTCTAAAAATTCAAGGCAAAATTCCCCAAATTCGAGGAGAAAAAATACAAACTCCAATATACAGATATGTAAGGACAAAATGTTTTTTTTTTCTTAAAGTTTTTCTATATATTTCAACTTGACTCTAGAATATTAGGTAAGCATGCCACATGTATCTAAAAATACCTCAGTCTTTGTAAACTACAATAACAAACTATGTTTCTTACCTTTTACTAAGTCAGCCAAGATGAATTTAAATATTTTTTTGTCCATCACTCAAGATATAAGATTTTTATACAAATTATTTATATTAAAAATTATATTCAACATTTAGTTTTGTTCATGGTATAAAACGTAATTATATTACAATTAATAAAAGGTACCATATTATAATACACGGATTACCAGAATAAACATCCAATTTTTTCAAATGTTTACAATGGCGGATATTTTTCGAATTTGGCGTCAGGAGCGAGTCGCATAGTGGTGATTAATTTACAAGAAGTTATAATTTAATTTTGATACAATAGATGCACGTAATAAGTAGGTATTTGATTAATAAATGCAAGTACCGTACTTTAAAATACTAACCTATATTTAAATAACAAAAACAATTTTACTTCTACGTCTTCTCCCGAAATGTAAATCAGATCAAATTTTTAATGTGTTCAGTCATGCCCCCATGACTCCCCGCCCCTGATCCACCTTAGAATGTGTATTCATTCATTAATTGAAAAAATTAACTTACAGTCCACTGTTGATGTTGCAGTGGACTTATTTAGTATCGACATCAAAATATCAAGAAGTAACGAATAAGAACCAGATTACAATGAACGTATAGTTCACCTGAAGGAACGCTCTCGACCTATGTCGTTCACAAACTATTCAAGGCTCTATGTAGTCTGTTTTACATTGGTACATTACATTGATATTACGGGGATTTTGTCAGTCAGATATGTTTTAGTATATTTAGTTTAAGAAGATTATTTTATGTTTTCCTATACCAAACACAAAATCAATACAAATACGAATATAAGCGTATGATATTACACATAATATCAATAATTGTAATTAACGTCTTTTATTTGTCGATAAAGAAAAACAGCTGGTGCGTCATTTGATTTTTTTATTATGTTACCCACTAAAAGTGTACTATATAAATAATACTAATCATGTAATACATATTATTATATTATAAAATAAATGTAAAGTCTACACAAAGTCTAAGAAAGGGTTTTTTCGGAGGATATTATTAAACCTCAAACAAGCAGTGTGAATGACAGTTGCTATTGAGCAAGATTAGCAAAAATTTCGCCACGAAATTCTGCTGAGTTTTAAAACTGAGGTTTTGGTAATCATCACTAAAATGTAGAGACAACAAGATGCAGAATTGTGACTAAAACATTGTTTAGCTAGAACGTTAATCGGACCTATAATAAAAACGCACCATTACATCTGTTATCCATGACGAGGAAGACAGAAGAGGTCATTATTCTCTCACGTTTCAACAGTTACGTTTCCATTCCAAGCAATAGGTGGTGAGCCTTTTCCCATACAAATCATAATTTCACGCTTGTAACCCCCGAAGAGGTAGGCAGAGAAATGCAAAACACTGCCACATTTTACTATTTACGTTTACGTCCCACTATGGAATAGGTAGTCAGCCTATTGTCATGTATAGTATGTCATGTATTGGTGCATATCCAGACTCCAAACCACTACAAAAAAATCTAAATTAGATTTTTTTTAAATGTTGTACCCGGGAATCAAATCCGGACCTAAAGGCAGTTGCACTTACAACCAACACAACCCTACACCAGGCACAAATCCAGATTTCGAGTTAATATTAGAAATTATGACTATAAATTGTAGCAAGAAAAATCTAACCTAGATCTGCAGTGCTCGACCAATGAAGCAGTTAACTTCCACCGAAAATAATTGTATTTATAAATATGTATGATTTTGTTTCAGCACAATCATGAGTAAAGGCTGGTTTACAATGCAGGATGTATTGAAAGACTTGGAGAAGGTTACAGGAAAAAAAGTAAAAAACTTGGATAGAAATTTGGCTGTGTCTGGGGAAAATCCACCCCCTATGATTATATCGGGTAACTATAAAATTTATATAACTATTAGATGTTCTTATCTGTTCAACATATTGTATCCCCTATTGTTAAACCCTGCAATTTGATAGTTTTTCCTCAATCAGGGTGTTCATGTATGTGATTATAGCTTAATTTATAGACTGAAAAACTGAAATGTATGGTGTAATTTGTCGCAAGTTGTTCAAAGTGAGTTTTTATTGACCATTAATCAACTTGGACTTCATTACCAACAGTCGAATTACAATTAATAATTTTTAATACTTGAATTACATGTTGAACAGTAGCAGAAATGTGTTGTGTGTCACTTTTTATGTTTCAAAATATACATTCTTTATGAACCAATGTAAAAAAGCCAAGTGCAGTATATTTATTTTTCCCAAAAAAATGATATTGACTCCGCTATTAGAGACTCCATGACTAGTAAAATAACTAGTAAAAGCTAGATATCAACTGCATATCAGCTGCCTCGTTGGTCGTGTTGGTTGCAGATGCGACTGCCGATTGAGAGGTCCCGGGTTCGATTCCCGGGTTGAACACTACAAAATTTTCTAGTAGTGGTTCGGAGTCTGGATATGTGCCCGATGCATGGCAATAGGTTCACCACCTATTACATAGTGGGACATAAACGTAACCGATGAAACGTGGGAGTGTTCTGCATTCCTCTGCCTACCCCTTTGGAGATTACACGTGTGAAGTTATGTTATCAACTGCATATAAGCATGTGTTAATGTGTTAAGTGTTAATTAGCATGGAGTCTGGATAGTAGCCTAACTATGTCGTGCACAGTGGAATGTAATTGTCATTAGTGTACTACACTCCTCTGCCTACCTCTTCAGATCATAGGCATGATGTTACATTTTGTACCCCTATATTTATGTGAAAACATCTCACATACTCTTACACTGATAGTTAGCTGTATAGATGTGGGTAAGGAATAGTGTTTTCACTTGGCACATGGGGAAATGCTAGTGCAACAATTCAAAGTACACTTGACAGTGATCCTTTTGTTTATTTGTTTAGTTAAATAAGAATATATTAAACAGGATTCACTTTTTCACATTCTATACAGACACATTTGTCCAGTGGTTGTATAGTTGCAACTGTTCCTCTAATATGTAATTCCTAGTAATGGTTTAATTTGTAAACATTATTGTATAGTATGAAAAATAAAAATGGACATAATGTAACTGGTTCAACATGGTAGTATACTATACTGTTCTGCCCTTTTCTTCAGAAATTCCAGGTGTGATGTTACATTCACGATTGCAGTTTTGTGCTATGACCTTTTTGTATTAGAATTACATCATGGGGTTTATTAAATTATATTGATTCATATTATGTTTACCATTTCAGAAGATGATGAAATTATGAACATGTATGGAGAATTAGATTGTGAGGATAGCAAAATTGAACCTGATTTAGCTGGCATTACTGGCATGCTTAGAATGGTAAGTTGTTGTTGGTAAGCTTTGGTGATTGTAAGTTTAAATAAATATTTTGTCAATATAATATCTTTTTAAAGCATATTCTTATGTTTAATTTTCTGACAGTTAACATAAGTGGGCTTCACTGGTCAATGCAGTGATTAAAATAAGTAACAAAATATTGAAATAAGTTGTTCATGAAAGAGCTAAAACTAAATAGTGCTTATTTTAAAAGAGAATTAATATTAAAGAAACGTAACTTCACGCCTGTCATCCCCGAAGGGGTAGGCAGAGGAATGCAGAACATTCCCACGATTCACCGGTTACGTTTACGTC